>JAHXMU010000252.1:285473-314956 GCA_019455685.1 Philornis downsi
TAGAAAACTGCCATCATTCCAAAAACGGAAACACTCTCTAGAATGTTTACCTTCAGCAACGAAAACGTGTCATTTTTTCTATGACTACGTAATTTAGGTGTTTCATTTTTATATAAGACATCGTTCAACTTTTTTTTGGTTTAATTTTAGCTCTTTCAAACAGAGGCCATTCAAAACTTGTTGTTCTACGAGATGTTACATGAATAGACGTGATACCATCTGCTCATACTAAGCTGATGATGAGGAGCTGAAACTAAGACTACTACGGTTGGTCTTAGGCTGGTAGTCAGTGCAACCGAAATCAAAGCAAACATACTATGCATGATTCATGGCACACGCGTCAAACACGAGGATAATTTACATGACCAGTTCCATCGCAGAGTGCGATTGCGATTGCGCCGCCATCACTGTTACAGATCTAACGACGAAGATTCATCTGTGTGTTATCTTCTTCGTTAGAGATGTTGCTGTTGCTGTTGCTTTTGCTGCTGTCTTCGTTTTGGCATTTGCGGTTTTGTTATTTTGTTAGTTTTTATTTTTTCTAACTCGAAGGCGTTAAATAAAAATAGTTTTGTAATACTAGAACCGTTAGTTTCCATTCCTGGCTTACATTTTTTTTGTTTCTCTTTCTCCAGATGGGCTGGATTGGATTCAGGTGCATACTTATTAGTTGTATTCTCGCAATGTCTTTAATGTTTTGTTTGAACATTAATTAAATTAATTAAACAGAGTTTGCAGTTGCTACGATGTTTCTTTAATACCTGATAGTTTTCCTAATGGCCGGCATATTATTGGAAAATGCTAAAATATGCAATGGGGTGACCAGATAGTTTAAACAGATAGTACTGTTTCTTCGCGATTGTAAATGCTTGGTACGATTTAATTACTACGATGTTCAATTAGTCGTCTACAATCAAGACTCTAAAGATTTGTCAATTTCTAATTGTTGATTGCTTGTTTAATTCAAGACAAAGATATTGATTAGGTTTTCATTTATTGTGGTTGAGAACTGTATTTGAAATCATGTCTACAAATGTTTATCAAATATAGAATCTTAGCAAAAAGCTAGGAAATATTCTGTAGTTTAAATATCCTAATCGAAATAAAATCTGCATTTAATTTAATGAATAACAAGATTATTGTGTACAGTTCCAAGATTATTTAAAAGCCAAATATTAAGTGCTCACATGCCCGATTTTCCGCTAAGACCGCATTTTGATATATTCGAAAATTGGATTTTTTAAAGCCATGTTCATTTCGGCCTACAAATAAAAACAGTAAACATTGTGTTTGTTCGGTTTAGTTAACGCTTAAAAACACTTGCTGTTGTCGCGATGAACTGATTGATATATTAATTGGAAATATTGCTAAACAAACTGGACAGAGCAAAATAAAAATCTGTAAGTTGCGGATTATTTTGGATGAATTAGGGAAAAATTTACGTACTCCTCACGATACACATTATCGTATTTAGAACAGACAAATAATAGTACAGCAGTCCAGCAGTTTGTACCTGTTTTCACAGAATATGAAAACTAAACAAACTGGAATGAGTAGAAGAATAATCTGTAAGTTGCAGATTATTTTGGATGAATTAGGGAAAAATTTACTTACTCTTTACGGGACACATTATCGTATTTAGAATAGACAAATCACTGTACAGCAGTCCAACAGTTTGTACCTGCTTTCGCAGAATATGAAGAGTTAAGAATCCATTAAGGATAGAACGCAATGAAAATGAAGCAGTCTATTACGATATCAGCTTTGAATTACTGCGAGTAAGTATGGTGGTGCTCTACCGTGGCAAAATTGTTAACCAGCGACGCTATCGCTTACATGATCGTATGTTCGAGCCCCGATAGGGCGGTCTCAAAACTAGCCAGTAGTTTAAAAAGATCATTTTGGTGAAAAGTGGCAACCTTATAAAACATATGTTTTAAGTTTAAAGAAGCAGTTTAGTATTTTATTGAAGCCAGCAAAAGTAAACGATCTCAGTGAATTTGTAAATATAGACAAAATTGGTCACCATTATGTAATTCAATATTTCCATTTGAAAGGTCTGAGTTTAACTGATATTAAAACCGAGCTACATTCTAATATGGGAGAATCTACTCCTTCATTTACAGTTGTAAAATATTGGGTAACAGAGTTAAAACGAGGCAGTACAAGCTGCCTAAACAAATACCGTAGTGGTCGACCAATTAAAATGTCCACGCCAGGCATGCTAAAGAAAATTCAGAAAATGCTCATTGGCTGAAGGTGCGTGAGCTAGCTGAAATTATAGGCATTTGAAAAAGTACTATACATCGTATATTGACCGAAGATTTGAAGATGAGAAAGCTGTGCGTAAGATGGATGCCGCGCTTGCTTTCAATAGGGTAAAAGCAGCGCCGTAAAGATGTTTCAGTACAATAGTAGAGTGTTTGGCGATGTTTCATAGCAATAAAGCCGAATTTTTGTCATCGGTTTATAAGCATGGATGAGACATGGTTCCACCACTTCACACCTGAGACAAAGAAGCAGTCAAAGCAGCGGTCTAGAGTGGGAGAATCTTGTCTAATCTGAATCTGATTTTGGGGATGCGCATGGGATTATATTAATTAATTATCTTCAGAAAGAAAAAACCATCAACTACGAATATTATGTTAAATTATTACAGTGTTTAGGTGATGAAATTATGGAACAAAAGAAGCGTTTGGTAAAAAATAAAGTGCTGTTTCATCAAGACAACAACAAAGTTCGAATTGCTTCATAACGTACTTTATTCGCCAAATTTATCTCCCTCAGGCTATTTTCTATTTCCAAACTATTTTCTATTGCCAATAATGAAGAAGTGCAGTCTGCGGTTGATGGCTGTTTTCAGGAGTATGAGAGTTTTTACAATAGACAGAGTATAGAAGCTATTGAATATAGCTGGAAAAACTGTATCCAGATAAATGGAGATTATGTTGAAAAATAAAGAAAAGTTTTCCTTATTAGGTCTGCTAGTTTTGGGACGTTCCATATGCCTGGGGTCTCCGTGCCTGCAGGTATATCCAGTCTGTACTCTTTTGACACAGGGCGACCAATCCTGTGAAGTATGGGTTATAAATCACAATTTGGTAGTAGCTTTGCTACGCAGCTGCAACTGGTGAGTTTGGCCGGTAGCGTGGGGATCAAGAGGCCCCGGGACTGGGTTCCCGCCAGATCATTTGTTGTAGGGCTCCTAGTGGCAGCAGCACGCGGGTTGTGGTTGATATCAAAATCGCTGGTAGAGACTTTGTGCTCGAATGTAGAGTTGCATTGCAACCGGGAGCTACAGACCCATAGAGTGGCAGAAGTGGTAAGATAGACCTCACCTCCGCCAATGGGGATTACGTTTCATACTAGCATAATCAACTTGGTATCTCCTGGCTGGGAAGAAAGGGTTGACAATTGCGGTAGTACCAAAATTGTCAGCCCCTTTTTCTAGATAGTCAAAGTTTTACTTGGCTATCCCAGGGGGGAGTTGCCAATCGCATTGTAATATGCCCAGTGTGCCGCACACTGTGGGTAAGGCGAGATTCACGTAAAACCCTCGTGGACTTCTAGAGTGATCTCATAAAAACTACATCCTAAAAACTTTTCCGCTTTTGTAAACTACCGGGATATTTTGCTAAAATAAGTGGTAAAATTGTTGAAAAAATACAGCTCTGAATATGTCTGGAGAAATTTTTTTCCGTTAGGGAGATTTCGCCCATTTGCAACACCTGCGAGCCACAGTGGATGGTGTATCGGTTCATTGCCAGATAAGTGAGAGTATCAGAAATGCCTTTTTCATATATAAATTATCGACTTTGTACAATCTTCCACTTGAAATGAACATTTTTTGTTTTTTATTTTTTTTTTTTTTTTGAGTCTTTAATGAACTACGTCTACAATCATGACGGCCATTTAAAAAATTATATAAGTTCTGTTGTAGGAGAAAATCTAAGAAAAATAAGTTTTCTTAAAAAGTGGGTTCAGTCTTAGTATCAGTTTCTTCGTACTTACGAATATGGACTGTTTAACGACCGACGAACGCGTAGAAATAGTTAAAACTTACTACAAAAGTAGTTATTCAATCGAACAAAATTTTCTTCGGCAGTGAAGGTCATTTCTCACTCGGTGATTACGCCTACAAGCAAAATTGCCGCATATTGGGCTCGAAGAACCCAGAAGTCGATGTGGAAAAGCCATTGCATCCGGGAAAAGTGACTGTTTGGCGCGCGTTATAGTCTGGAGATATCATTGGGCAGTATTTTTTCGAAAACTGCCTCAAAACTGAAATCAATCTAGAGGAGGTTATTTAAATGACATTATATTTCGTACGTAATGGCAAGGTCCAAGCATTATAATGAAATAAAAGTTTCCTAGAAATCATAGCTTTATGTGTGTTTTATTTAACTTTACTGTTGAAACTGAAAAATGGATGATTATATACTCATAAATGAATTACCCGATATTATTATAAATTACCTTATATCAATTTAAAAACTAGATATTAAGAGGATTCTGTAGGTAATTTTTTTTTTTTGTTAAAGGAATGATTAAACCAATTGCTTGTATCTTTGTAACAATTTTTCAAATCGTTGAAGGAGCTCCTGGTACATCCTGCTTGCGTTTGATAATCTAGAAGTTGTCACTGATATATAGACAACCACTTATGAAAAATTCATCACAATTGGTAGAAAGATCTAGTAGCATATTTCCGACACACAGACACGTTGATGCCCATATTCGAATGTGATATGTCTAACATTGTACGAAAATAAACTTGATACTCTGCATATGCCGAAGCAAACAATAAACCTAGTAAGCACATGTTGCTCATTTTGAATGGAATTTAACCTATAATACTGTACTGACTTTTCGCGGTGAAACTCCATGTGAAAAAACTGATCGTAAAATTTGAAGTTAAATTTTTCCACTATTCACTACTATGGTTTTTCGCGGGGGAAAAATGTTTAAGAGGCAACGTTAACTATATTTTTGTTGGTTTCCAACACTGTAATCGTAATAACTTAAAATTTTGCGGCATAATACGTTAGATAATACGTTTGTAAGCTCGTAAAAGGAAATGGAAATAAAAATATGAATGAAAATGAACGGCATAAAGATCCGCTCTATGCTAACATTTCAAGATGAATCTACATGTGAAAACACTGTTCTTGAGACTTGAAGCTTAATTCTTCCACCATATAAAGGGTGTCCCAACAAGAACGCAAGATTTAAATTTGGCGCCATTCGAAGTGTCATTGTTTGACATTTGAACAACTGTTATTGTTTGCTAGTAACAGGGTACGAGGTAAATAAAACTGGAGCGCTACACGAATGAACAACGCATTCTCATTGTAAAATTGTTTTACCAAAATGGTGAAAGTTTTGCGGCTTCAGTTCGCAAATTGCGATCAATTTGGGGTCACAATAATGCTCCAAAAGAGTCAACTGTTCGGAGATTAATGGATAAATTTGGCAAAACTGGGTCTGTTAGTGATGTAAAGACGACAACGCGCCTTCGACCAGCAAGATCGACCGAAAATGTCGCAGCTGTACGTAATGATGTCGCTCAAACTCCATTAACGTCAATTCGACACCGAGCTCAGCAAATTGGTGTCTCCAAATCCACTATGCAATGAAATCATCTTCACTATGCGATAAAATCATCTTCAGTGACGAGACCCATTTCCATCTTGATGGCTTCGTCAATATGCAGAATTGCCGCATTTGGGGTGAGGAGAATCCTCGAGTGATTCACGAGAAGCAAATGCATCCTCAACGTGTCACTGTGTGGTGTGGATTTTGGGCTGGAGGACTGATTGGACCTGTTTTTATGAAAATGAGGCATGTCGAGCTCAAACAGTGAATGGTATTCGGTATCGTGAAATAATAATCAGTTCTTTTGTGCCTAGAATTGAAGAAGTGAATGTGGAGGACATGTGGTTTCAACAAGACGGCGCCACATGTCATACAGCCAGAGAAACAATTCAATTGCTGCATCATCTTGCGTTCATGTTGGGACGCCCTTTAGTACTATGGTTTTTCGCGGGGAGAATATGTTTATGTGGCAACGTTAACAATTCTTTTTATTGGTTTCCAATACTGAAATTGGAATAACTTAATGTTTTGCATCATAAAATGTTGAGTAACACATTTTCTAACTTGTGAAATGAAATAGAAATAATAAGAGTCATTTTTACGATTTTGCAACTATGCTATCGACCATGTTATGACGTAAAGCAGAAGTTATTTCGATGTCGGTGTTGGAAAACAATATAAGAAAAGCTGGCAATGCTGTGAATTTTGTTCACGGGCAAACAATATCGCGTGGAATTATTTCGTCGTGAAAGAACGTTACACGAGTACATAGCTTAAGTGATTCAAAACTTCCAGACACAATTGCAGACATGCGATGAATTTCTGTATTTATGTAGATGGTCACCTTAATTCAATGAAAAATCAATCTTAGCAAAACACCCATGTTAATACCAAAGGTGTCTTATTCCAGAGCTGCATAAAAACTTGTGCAAACTTAAAGAAGAAACATTATAGATTAGTATGACATTAAATGTAATTAAAATGAACATAGATCAAAAACTATAAATCGGAATCCATGGCGAAGCGAATTGTAAGGAAAATTATGGAAACTGTGGATGTAACCCCTGTGGGCTTTACTAACGATTAATGGTTTTACCAGAATGCGACTCGTTCCGCGACCAACCTCAATGGCGTGTAAGCATTTATACTCGTATCTACTCATCGAACAGCTCCCGTCACAGTTCATTCATTCGATTACGTGCAAGAACGGACGAAAAAAAAAAAACAAAATAAATTTATACCTGTACACTCGAATTAAATAATTAACTTTAATGGTTTTATTTCAGTTGTTGCGAAAGAAGACATTTAATTTTCTTTGGAATTGTTCAATTCAACAATTCAAGGCAAGTTGCCACAAGGAGTGGATGGATGAATGGTGGAGGATGGGACGAACAAACTGAACGACAGCCAATATGTCATTTTCCACATAACCCATATGTCAATTTCACAAATTTCAACATAAAAGAGACATTTTTGCTAAACCCTCTTCTGGGGTCTCCACTCCTGAATATCGTAGAATATTTGTTATTTGTTTTTGTCGGTTTTTTTTTTGTTTTTTTGGTTTGTAAGTTTTTCCATAAAAATGAAAGAATCGGAGAACAAAATGAAACAATAGCTTGTTACTAATTAGTATTCAACAGATGAGGGATATTTTGCCTTAAACTCTGTCTCTCGGTCTCTGGCGGTCTCCACATTGGCAAATAAAACAACAACACAGAAGAAAGAAAAAACAAAAACAGTATCTTGGTCGATTGGAGTTGCCTGTGTCCGCGGCTGTTTTGCGTGGCTTACAGTGACGGTGCGGCAGGAATGCCCACATCAGTTTTCTGTCGGTTTGGGAACATTTCGGATTTAGTGTTGACCTACTTTATCGGACACAAATATTGAACATAACAATACAATCAAAACTACACATAAAGCGTCTACTACTGTATTTTAGTTTAGGCCTCTTTGTCATTGTTGTTGTTGCTCTTGCAGGCGTTGTGACCATATTGGTTCAGATGCTTTTTTTTCCAATTTTTTAAGGGACTTTGTCTGGTGATCATCGATTTAGCTGCGATTGTTGGCGAATTGTCTTAATGTTATGTTTTGATTACCTTAAAGGCTTTTTGAAGATGACAAATTAAACTGCGTGTTTTTTTTTCCGTTCATGTTTCTTTTGAAATGAAATTGAATTTCCTTTATCCTAAAAAAGGTGGGCAGAAAAGATCAAAAGGTGATAAAGGATTTTGTAGTACCCTACATTTAAGTTTATTTAGTTTATTCATACAAATTGATACAGCTGATTCAATGCAAAGATTTGGAATGATAAAATATACGAGTATATCAAGTGAGTCTCTGGCTATTTAAAAGTCGAAGCCAACCAAAATAATTAATAACTTCCTCATTTTATCAAGCCTCAGTAAGTGTTTTTTATTTGGTTCAAGGCTGATCGAATTTCTTTAAAACACCATTGCATGAATTGTATTCAAAAAATAAGATAAATTTTTATTTTTCTCAAAAAATATTTATTTATTCATTATCAATTTCTATTTTATCTCCTTCAAAGTAGTCCCCCTCAGATATATTACACTTTTGCCAACCTTTTTTTTTTCAATCCTCGCAGCAGTTTTGATATGCACTTTTTGGTATGTTCTTGAGCTCTCTCAGCGATTCTGTTTTTATCTCCTCAATCGTCGCAAAACGCTGTGATTTCATGGGTCTCTTCAATCTTGGGAACAGGAAAAAGTCGCAGGGGGCCAAATTTGGTGAATACGGTGGCTGATGCATGATAACGGTGTTGTTTTTGGCCAAATAATTTCTCACAAGCAAAGATGAGTGGGCAGGTGCATTATCATGATGCAAACTCCATGAATTTTTATTTCCACAATTCCGGGCGTCTTTCCCGTAATGCTTCACGCAAACGGGGCATAACTTCAAGGTAGGAGTATTACTTTGAAGTTATGCCCCGTACGACTTTTACCGTACGACCCTGTGGTAAGAACTCCTGATGCACTACGCCATGTTAATCGAAGAAAATAGTGGGCAAACCCATGACATTTGATCGAACTTGACGTGCTTTTTTTGGTCTTGGCTCTACTGGACTCTTCCATTGGGATAATTTGGCTTTGGTTTCGATGTCGTAACCATATACCCATGATTCGTCAGCAGTTATGACCCCTTTAAGTAAATCTGGATCATCGTTGTCGTCACTCAACAATTCCTGAGCGATGCTTTATGCGACGGACGTTGTTTTTGGCCAAAATTCAGCAATTTTGGAACGAACTTCGCTGCCACACGCTTCGTTCCTAAAATTTCCGAAAAGATTGCATGGCATAAGCCAACCGATATGTCGATATGCTCAGCAACTTCTCTAATTGTGATTCTCCATAACAATTTTCTTCACTTTCTCAACATTTTCATCGGTTGTTGATGTGCTGGGGCGTAAAGAGCGAGCATCGTCTTTCACATTTTCTCGACCTTCTGTGAAAAGCTTGTACCACTTGTAAACATTTTTTTGACTCAGAGTACTCTCACCGTATGCCGCTGTCAACATTTCAAGTGTTTTTGAGCACTTAATTCCTTTTTTTGCACATTTTTTTTATAGCAGAAAATCGCCGAACACACAAAATACTTGCCTTATTTATGCCTCTCACAAACAAACTAAACATGTTATAGGGATAAAACCGTCAACATATCTTCAAAACGAGACTACCAACAAAAAAAAATATATTAATAGAAAATCGAATGTACGTAGCCCGTGAAATTTAAAAATTCACCTTTTTTTTAACACACCTCGTATGTGCAGTTGCTCCATCTTGCTGGAGCTAAATGCTATTGAAAAGGATACGTTTTTGGCGCAGTTCGGGGTAAGAAAAATCTCTTTCAACATCTCTAAAGAACGGTCTCCAATGGCAAATGACAGTAGCGTAATATTCTCGAGACTAAAATTAATCTTAGATTCTCTTTTGTAAAATTTTCCCCAATTCTGATTTCTTTCCAACTGTGGTCTGCTTTAGAAAAAACGCTTCATAAAAAAATGTTTTTCTTGAAGTCTATCTAAATACCTTTTAATTAAACGGCGACTAGAACAGATTTTTCTGTCTTTTATGAGGCCTATTTCTCTCTTGAAGATTCCCAGCAATGATTTTATCATGATTCAAAATTCTGCAACGTACAGCTGGACATTCGAGAGTTGTAAGTGGTTTAGATTAATTATTGTTATTTAATTATTATCTTCGTCACAAAATCGCTTGCTAAGCCCATAGCAGTGTCCGTTTGCTAGCAACACATTTCTCTTAAATTCAATTAACTTCATCGATTTTATTGACATAGAGTAAGCCAGGCAACGACATTCACATGATATCTCAGATGTGTGGATTTTTGGTTGATTTAAACAAATAACCTGGATTTGTTTCCGTTTGTTCCCAAACCAACTTTTGATTTCGTCTTCTCAATGCTTGATGAGGCTGGCGTAACACATATCAGTATTCGTAATGATATCTTTGTCATTAGTGAGCGACTACGGTGCCAGTAATGGAGCTTTGCTTATTAGCATCCATAAGCAAGATGAAGAGATCACAAAATGTGGCCCCGCCTAAAGTTTGGTTTTGTCAAAATATTTATTTATTTGCCTATCTTCACGGAAGATTTTGTGTCGACCAATGTCACTGCTTATGAGATTCGTAGGGATATCACATTCAGTAATTTATGGCTTCAGTAATCGTTGCAGAATTCAATTTACAAAGGCAACTCTATAGTCGACGATAATGTGGTACTTATCGGTGTTTTTCTTGGTTCTTCTCTAGGACTACTTGTGAAGTGAATATCGAGTTGTAAACTCATCAGAACTAAAGCTGCACTCTTTAGGTCCAATCAGTTGAAGCAGAATAAGTTTTAGTCTGTGGCATATCACACTGATAGACATAGTTAAAAGGCTGATACGGCCATAGTTTATATTTTTTGTAGTTCCTATTAGTATGTTTTGGGCTAAAGTTTGTTTTGCTTGTTATTAGCTTATTGCTGCCGGCTTTTGTAGTTCTTAAGCCATAATATTGCTATTCTGATCTCGTTTTAATGCGGTGCTGACTAATCTGTGCCGTTGTCGATAATTGGAGTGATTTCTTTAATCATAAGAATATTAATAATAACTGCAGCACACTCTGCGTATTCGTGAACGAACCTTCAATATCGTTCTCATATTGAAGGGTCTTGTGCCATTAGCGACCGACCGACCGAAAGACCGTAGCGTGGTTAGTACAAACGACTATCGTTCGCATGATCGCGAGTTCAACCTTGATGTGTCTCACCAATACTTTGAGTAGTCGGATAATCGACAGGTCTTGTAAATGCTTCTGAAATTGTGACGTTCGCTATTGTCTTTAAACTGTAGATCCCGTTTAGTGAATCTAAAAATAGAATACGTGTAAGCTCAATGAATGATATAAGCTTCCCCCTGTCTCATCCTTGTGTTGCGAGGGAATTTATTTGTTTGCGCCAAAACCGTCACTTTTTTATTTTTTGATAGTACTACCATGCTCTACATTGCTTTCCTTAATGTACCTCGAGGTTCCTCATCGTAATGGGTCTTCTGGGGCCGCGCTTTTCCATACTCAAGTGCAGTGAATGTGTGTTAAAGATATCAGTATTTTGTCATGGGTATTAAGAGCGTTTGTTGGAGTTGACTGTGATTATTTGAACTAAGGATTAATTTGTCGAAAGCATCCGTCAAATGGATTGAAGCTTACCTGATCTGGCTGATGTTCTCTGTAAAGAATCCGCACAGGTTCCAGGCTCGCATCCTTAATTCATGATTTTTACGACGTTCGTGGGATTCATCCAGAATTGGGAATTTTTTTCTTTTTCTTTTTTGTGCGTTTTCATGACAAATTTAGCTTAAGTTGAGCGGCATTTTAGGCCACCGCATCCACCAAATTCCGAACCTATTTGTAATTCCAATTTCAGAAGAATAAAATTATTTAAGATTCAAACCATCTCTACTTCGAAAATTATATAATATTGTCTGTCACTTCATTCACTCAGCCAATAAAATCCAAATCCCTACCCTTAGATTATAGGGTGCACCAATCACTATAATCAATTCCCAAAAAAATTAATATAGGTGAACGCTGTCCTCTGTCTGGTGCAGCTAAAGATGTTTCAACCAAAAAAGTTGTAAATGTCCAAAAATTGTTGCTGAGAGAAAAAAAAACTGATTGATTTATTGCTTTATTGTTCTTAACTTGATACATTTCCCAAAAACCAAAGTTTGTCGTGTTTTTTTCTGTCGCCGGAATAGTTTACTTAATCTGATTGGTATTAAAATACGAAAGCAACACAACTGTCAAACAACAAGTCAACAAATCATATGTATCAAGAATGTATCATGGCAATGAATAGTGATAAAGCAAGGAGACATTTTTATTATATCGCCAGCAAAAAAGTTATATATTTATAGCTTTATTGCGTTTTTTTTTTTATAAACCTGTCGTATTTCACGACGGCATAATCTCCAAGCTACTGGTGCTAAAAATTAAGTCAATACCGGGGATAAAAAGTCTTATTGCTCTATAAATCTATTAGATGAGTTTCAAACTTTTCTTATAGTCAATAAATGTTAATAGATATTCTGCTGAGTCTTAAGAAGTATTACACTTTTGACGAACGTGGTTATAATTTTCGATAATCTCTTGCAATAAATGGTGAATTATTGCCATTTTCAATATTTAAAAGTAAATGGACATTTGCTGCTCTCATCACTATCTTGCTGGCAAACATTTTCAGTGAATATAAATATAATTTTACAATTTAAAACACAATTTGTATTTCGTGTTCATGCTCATGAACAGAGCAGACACCTTAAGAGTATCGATCTTAAATGTCAAAATTTTTACCGTTAGAATTTTAATTTATATTGAAACATAGTCTAAAATGCAGCGATTTCAATATAGACAGAACTCACATAGTGCTAAATCAGTCAAATCGACTAATTTGTAGATGTAACCTAGCGGGCGTGGCAGTGCATTTTCATTCGTATTAAGTGACAGATACGAATCAAGAAATATATAGGGTGATTTTTTAATCGCAGTTTTTTTTAAAATCGAGTAAAACACTCAAATTTGCATCATATATTAAAATTTTTTATGGAAAATTAAAGATAATTTCATGTAAATGTTGTCTACGGCTTAATGTCCATTCGGAAGGTTCAATTTTCCGACACTTTTTTGAGCATTTCGGCCTGTATTCCACGAATACCGCGTGTTATTTTATCCGGTAAGACTTCAATAGTGTTCGGCTTGTCCACATATACTATCGACTTGACATAACCCCACAAGAAATAATCAAGAGGCGTTAAATCGCAAGATCTTGGGGGCCAGCTCAAAGGGTCAACTCGAGAGATGAGCTGCTCACCAGATTCATTCCTCAACATATCCATTGTTCTACGAGCAGTTGCACCGTCCTGATGAAACCACATGTCAACCAAGTTCAACTCAGCCAATTGGGGCAAAAAAAAAATCCTTGTGGTTGAGTAACACATGCCCAATCGCTGAGAACGGCGACGAATTGACATTTCACGATCGTCATTAACACTGGTCGCTACGGCTGCAATATTTGAATCGGTACGCACTCTACGCATGCGAGTCGATGGTTTTATGTCCAACAAAGTAAATTTGGTGCGAAATTTGGAGACAGCAGCACAAATTGTTGATTTAGTAGGTCGATTATGACGCCCATAAAATGGTCGTATCAAACGATGCACATTTGTCACAGAGCACAAATTTTGATAATAAATTTCAACGATTTGCAATCGTTGCTCGTTTGTTAGTCATTCCACGATGAAATGGCAGAGTATATTGTACACTTTTCACTTTGACAGATGACGTTTGAAAGCCATTACCAGCCAGTGCTGCCAACCTGAAAAACTTAAATCTTAAAAAGTCACCCTATATAAGTTAAATAAGGTGATTTGTGTTGAAGAAGGAGCGTTTATTGGATCGATTTTCTCGCTTTTTGGCTAGCATTATAATGTAAAGTATTCATGACGTAATGTTCTTATGACGTAGAGTTCCTTCAAATACTACCATAACTTCCCCACACCCCTCTTCTCTAAACTGTTTGTTTACTTACGATCTCGTTTTAGTCGTGGGTGGTTGTGGGGTTTTAAAAAAAAGTTGTAATCTAATGGAAAAAATGAGCGAAAACAAATTTTAGCCATATTATGCTGTATTATTTCCAAAAAGTAAAAACGGCTGCTAAAGCCAACTGAAAAATAAAGTCATTCCTCCGGGTAAAGGTATAAGAATAATGGGTTGGATGGTGATTTACACACGCCGACGACTAATGCTTATGGCGGCTAATGTTTAGGCGAATAGACGAACTTGCCGTAGTGCAAAAGTTTTCAGAAAACGAACTCTAGGTACGAAAGGATTCGGTGGAGGCTACGTTGGGAATACCAGCTTATGGAATATGTGTAAATGTTTGGTGCAATGAATTGAAAAATTATCTAAAGGTTTTATTAGGCTGCAGCTGAAAAAACTATACGTAAATTTATGCTACAATCGGTCGACACAGGTGACCATAACTTGTATTTAGTGAACTTACCAATTGTGTGATGTTTTATAAATCAATATCCATCTTTGCTTCACAGAATCTGCAAAGAAATGAGAAGAAAAAAGAACTATGAAATTCATTTTCAAACCACTGAGAAAAAAAATTAAAAAAAAAAAATTAGCCACAATAGTATTACAGAATTGAACTCCAAATAAAATGTGGTCGTTACAGAAGACCTCATTATTAAAGCATTATGAGCCATGTTTTTTCATTATTTATTAAGACATTTTCTGTGCAATTTCGTTCCGGTGTTAATGACAAAACGACAAGAAAATCAAAAAACCTTATCATCGTTTACCGCTATGGAGCATTGACATGTTCATCATTATCATCCTAAAGAACATTTGGCGTAACCATACTGGTGGCATCGACCATGCCTAACCATACTGCTTATTCCATTACCTACCATCCCATGACATCCCATTCTATTCCATCTTATACTCATACTAACCGAAACTTAGTAAAACAAACATTAACACTCATTCATTGTCTGACTTCATATTTTTTTTTTTTGCAGAACCGTAACGATCTTTAAGAACATTTTCTGTTTCACTTAAATTAGTCTGAACAATTAAATGGCAAATATTTGTCTCTGCAAAAATAAGCAAACAAAACCTCGGCAAGATTTTAGTTTCTTTTCATTTCCTTGAAAGCTCATTTAAAGGTATTGACATTAAGTTGTAACAGAACATCTGGAAAAATCTACTCACAGTACTCTGGTAAAGCTAGAATGACAACTGATTGTTATCACCACAATAGCTGTGGCGAGGGCAAAACACTGTCACAATCCATAAATCATATTCGTTGCCATAAAACATTTTCAGTTTTTAAAGCGATTGAAAGAAGAAGGAAGAGCAGCAGTTATTGGCTTTTTTCTTACGTTTTCTTACGAGATGTAAATGTTGTAAAGCGATTTGGTTTTACATTTTTTATAATTAATAAGCGACACATTAGAACAAGAAAGTTTTGAGATTAGCAACGGAATATTATAGCAATACATGGCCTGGAAAAACGCAGTGAAAATAGTATTCTTCTTCTTCTTCGGTGGCAACTGGAATAGACATCCTTATCTTTCATACGCCGTCAGTAGAAAATAATTACAAGCGATTTGTTCTTCTGCGCTTCTCCTCTAATTCGTCACATCAAGTTTCGATAGTATTTCAAAAGCCTGGTCTTTCCAATGGAGTTTTGGTCGCCCTCTTCAGTGCCGTCCACCGAGTTCATTGTCTAAAACTTTCCGTGCCGGAGCATTTGGGTCTATCCACACAACATGACCCAGCCAATGCAATTGCTGTATATTAATGCGTTTGACTACGTCGATGACGGTATGTAGCTCATACAGCTCATTGTTCATGCGACTCCGATGTTCTCCGTTATAGATAATGGGTCCATATATTTTCCGTAGTATTTTCCTCTCGAAAACTGTCAGTACTGATTCATCCGCTTGCACCTTATAACAAGACAGATAAAACCAACGTCCGGTACAGTCGGATTTTTGTTTGTCGAGACAGGGCTTTATCATTGAATCGCTTGGTTAGCCCATAGTAACATCTGTTAGCAGACAATACTTCCCTGTTTATCTCCATGCTAACGTCATTCGTTTTTTTTACGGTGGAACAGAGTTAGATGAATTCTTCCTCCACTTCAAAATTATGGTTGTCATCGTTCACATAGCGTCCCAAACGAGTAAACGCTTTGACCGCCGGTCTGGCAATGCTGTCAGCTGTTAAATACCTGCCATCTAAAGTGTAATTTATTTAGTGAAAGGTTTGCCATTTATGAATATGGATCGTTTAACAGGAAGAGTGGGTAAAAATAGCTAAACCATACTACAAAAGTGGTGATTCAAACGTGAGCTTTCAATCGAACAAAATTTTCTTCAGCCATGAAGCTCATTTCTCACTCGGCAAGTAAAATTGTCGTACATATATGGGTCTCAGCGGACCCAGAAGTAATCTTGGAAAAGCCATTGCATCCAGAAAAAGTGACTGTTTGGTTCGTATTATAGTCTCGAGGTGTCATTTGACCGTATTTTTTCGAAAACCAACCAATGTATAGGCAGTCATTTAAATGGCGTTATATTTCGTACATAATGACAAGATCCAAGCATTGCAATGAAATAAAATATTCATCGAAATCATTGCTTTATGTGTGTTTTATTTAACTTTACTTGGTGGGTAGGCGGGTGTTTCCTAGGATGCTTTGTACCGCTTACCCCTAAAACGCAGGCCTCTCTACCCGATCCTGTAATTAAGCAGGCAAAGGGTATGACGCTTGCGTACAAAAACAAAGTAGTGTGGCCTTGTGCCAGGCGCCCTAGGAAAAGGTGGATTATGTCTTGGGATTCACCTATAATATGATATCAAACTGATCTTGGAACTCGTTTTTCGAAAACCAAGTAAAGGGGAGAGTCATAGTTAAACAAGACACATCCTGGCAACAGGATGCCGTCGGGAGGTATCAGAAGATTTATCTTTTCCGTAAATATAGTTGTATGACCAGAGAGATCTGGTTAATGAATTATGATAGGAATTGAAAATCTATGCCGTAGATTGTGGATTATCAGTTCCATGCGAGG
Source organism: Philornis downsi (assembly GCA_019455685.1). Lineage (NCBI taxonomy): Eukaryota > Metazoa > Arthropoda > Insecta > Diptera > Muscidae > Philornis > Philornis downsi. The sequence continues at coordinate 302,236 of JAHXMU010000252.1, forward strand.
TATGATAAAGCAAAACTGGAGTAGCTTGTCTGCGAAACCCAGACCAGAGGGTTCTTCTCTTCTGGTAGCACGGGTGACCAGGGGCCCAAGGAACATTGTTCCTTCCTGGTCAATCGTGTTGGACCCCTAGTGGAAGCATCGTGCTGGCTGTGGTTGCCCGAACAAGTGTTTTCAATGCTTTTGCGTTGCTTCAGGTCGCGTTGCTGAAGGAAGGCATTAGCTTGGAAAACACTGTTCATGTCTATAAGAGGTATTCCTAGATTGCCTCAACTCCTACCCGGGAGGTAGCTCACTTCAAACCAAGTGACTACAAAGGTACTTTGGCCGAGTGGGGAAGTGGGACCTAAGGAAACTTTTCCAAGGGACCTCTGGTAGTTTGGCTAATCCTTCGGGATTAGTTTGAGTACCCCAAAGGGGCGCTTGCTGTCGCTAGAAGAAAGAAAGAACACATAACCAAGAAAGAAAAGTAAATGAGTAGAAAACAGCACCTGTGTGGTGGCACACCATGAGTAAGGCTTTCACAGCGAGACTCATGTAAAACCTTCACATCAGTTAACTTTACTTGGTAACGAAAAAATTGATAACCCTGTATTATAAATATGGTCGATTATACAGCAATTGCATTATGATAATGAAAGGCCATTAGCAATAAAAGCCTGGTAAGCAATAAAACCTGGTAATTATTATACGTTATTATAGTTCTAAAACATTCCAAAGGTACTATTAAATTCTGAGAATTGATCTGCAGAAAATGGTCACTAAAAAGTTAAAGAATTTCGCTACAAATAAGAATTACTAACAAAATTAAAAAAAAAAATTGTAACTATTTAGAAATTCGGTCAGAATAATCTGAATTTTCCTTTAACAGCTTCACAACAGTAAACTATCCGATACGTAAAATGTTCAAATAGAAATATCTTCACCTTTCCAAAGACATGTAACACTACAGAAAACAATCATTTCAACTCATTCAAAACAAAACTGATATAAAAAAATTTCCAGACTATACCCTCATATGGTTTAGTTGGTTTTTTTTTTTTTTTTTTTTTTTTTTCTATTTAGACATTTTCTTTAGACATTTCTATTTAGACAAGTAATATCTTAGAATGAAGTTTCATTCATTTTCATTAGAACAGCGAATTGCCCCACAACTGGTAGACTTTAAATGATTGAATACAAATTATACCAAATGACATTGATTGATATTTATAAGTAATGAACTCAGACGACAGCATTAGAGTAATAACAAGAAAATAATTAATTTCGTAAAGCTTGACTAACTGGCCTCCAATATTGCCATGTCAAACAGGACAAGGAGTAGTAGGAGCACAACATTGCGTTTGTGGCAACAGCAGCCGAATGTCATTTTAAAATTGAAAAATTAAATTGTATCCAAATCAACATACAATCAATTAAGTGATAACAATCAAAATATTTATTAACGAAATAAGCTAATAAAGTAACGAAAAATACAGCAAAGAAACGACATTGAGTTATGGTCTTAAAAATGTTATCAAGTAAAAACAGTAGGAGTTGGGTGTAAACCAAGTAAAGCCCACCAGTAACGCCTTTTCATGTTTGAGTTTTCTTATAGAAACCTTAGCGAATTATAGTTTCAATATTGGATGAACTGTGAAAACAACGCTAGCTAACATACTTGTAACGTTCCACGAGTCTAAGCCAAAAGCTGCAGTCAACAACGAAAGAAAGAAAAAAAAAATTACAACGAAATAGCCCACACAATGTATTTAATGAAAATTTTCCTTAAGGCTAAAATAACAATGATTAGAATTTAATAGGCCACTAAAAGTTGGGGGTTTCTTCCTTCCTATTTTACAGTGGTTAAGAGATGTAAGGAAGACAAAATATTACATTTTTTTTTATATTTACATTATTTACTGACACGGCGAATAATTTAACATTTCTGAATAAATATAGAATTTGAAATTCATAAATCAAATGAATATTAAACATATTACAAATTACAAACAATGTACTGGGGTCAGCATGTGATTAATTGTAACCAAATCCCAGTATTCTTACAATTACCAAAAATAAAAAGAACTTTGGTCCTGGAGATGAAAACTGGCATAATTAATGTTTTTCTACATAATTAGAGCAAGTCTTGTCACGTAAGAATAGCCAGGCAGATCAACAAACTTCCAAACACATTAAAAATATATTCTTCATCCCAAAACATTTACAAAAATTATATTCCTCATCGATAATTATATACTTGTGAATTATTTTTTCTTTGATAGTGCCGTCAGACACTATGTTGTTCTTCTATTTTTCAGTCTGACCGGGAAAGATTATCGCTAAAATTACTTTTTACTCTTCTAGGACATCCCTCGTACAGTATCCCACTCACTCAGTTAATTAAATTCGTAAAAAGTGCTGGTAGTTCTTAACTTTCGCATTTAATTTGTTATTAAATTCTTCATTATAAAGGTTGTCCCAACAAGAACGAAAGATTTAAATTTGGCAGCATTCGAAGTGTCATTGTTTGACATTTGAATAATTGTTATTGTTTGCTAGTAGAAGGTACGAGGTTAGTAAAAATGGAACGCTACACGAATGAACAACGCATTCTCATTGTGAAATTGCTTTACCAAAATGGTGAAAGATTTGCGGTTACAGTTCGCAAATTGCGATCAATTTGGGGTCACAATAATGCTCCAAAAGAGTCAACTGTAAAGAGATCAATGGATAAATTTGCCAAAACTGGGTCTGTTAGTGATGTAAAGACAACAACTCGCCCTCGACCAGGTCGATCGACCGAAAATGTCGCAGCAGTACGTGATGATGTCGCTCAAACTCCATCCACCTCAATTCGACACCGAACTCAGCAAATTGGTGTCTCCAAATCCACTATGCAGCGAGTTTTGACGAAAGATTTGCATCTTCATGCATACAAAGTTCAATTGACTCAGGAACTGAAGCCAGGGGAGTTCGTTAATCACGAGAAGCAAATGCATCCTCAACGTGTCACTGTGTGGTGTGGATTTTGGACTGGAGGAATCATTGGACCTTTTTTTTTATGAAAATGAGGCATGTCAAGCGCAAACAGTGAATGGTGTTCGGTATCGTGAAATGATAACCACTTTTTTCGTGCCTAGAATTGAAGAAATGAATGTGGAGGGCATGTGGTTTCAACAAGACGGCGCTACCTGTCATACAGCCAGAGAAACAATTCAATTGCTGCATCAGTCATTTCCCGGTCGTGTTATTTCGCGTTTTGGAGACCAGAATTGGCCGATTAAATCGTGTGATTTAACACCATTAGACTTTTTTCTTTGGGGTTTTTTGAAGTCGATGGTTTACGCGAATAAGCCGACGACGACTCAAGTCTTAAAAGAGGAAATTGGACGCTGCATTAATGAAATACCGCGGCGTTTATGCAAGACGGTCATTGAAAATTTCATTAAAAGGTCGCGTGTGTGCCAGCAAAGCCGCGGCGGCTATCTGCCCGATGTGTTGTTTCATACATAACCTCATTCTGTCTACTTTACGATATAATAAAGTTTCACGATTTTTTTTAATGTCTGGCGAGACATTTTTAATTTCAGGGAGAAAATAGGAATGAAATCGCTCGAAGATGATGTCAACATTCACATCAAATGATTAAAGTTAGATTCATATAATTGGCGCTGTTCATTCTTAGATTGTTTTGAAATTCGAACTTTTATGGAACAAAACTTGTAAAAAAGGGTTAAAATGGTATCACCACCTGAATCAGAAGACTGATGCTGGAATCATTAATATTATCGTGCACACTCTTCTCAGACAGTTCATGTGCGCCAAGAAAAAATGTAATGACATTTTTACTTTTACGGGTAAATAAATACAGAAAACGGACAAAATAGTACCACGACTCATAAATTCTTAACTTTAGGGAGTGAAAAATGAAACAATCCGGACAAAAAATATTACCATCGCTGATGCTGGGGTCAACAAAATTAATGTAAACTTTATTATGACGAAATCTTTGCTTTTAGAACATCAAACGGTTAAAACGGAGAACGAAAGTGCTATGCTGGACTGAAACAAACAGCCAAAGTTAAAGCCTTGTCAAGACGTGTGCGTGATAAATTGAAATTTTCGGATATTCGTATATGTGGAATATTCCCACAAAAAAAAAAAAAAAAAAAATATGAAGCTGAAATCGTCAGTGCACTTCTCTTTCTTCGTATTCGAGCAGTGTTAAGAAGTAGTTTGAAATTTGTGCTTTTGGAAAATATGCAAGGACTAAAAGGGGCATAAATTACACAGCCGTCTGCAAAAAGTCGAAATCACGAAACTAAAAGCATGCATTCTACGATGGAACATCATAAATATTTAGAACTTTCAATTTTCAAAGGTTTGTGCCACCTCATCGTATGTTTACTTTAAATATTTCTAGTTTGTTTGTGTTTCCAGAGTTCAGCTTAATTAGACTAAAGCTTGCATCTCTATGTCGCAATTGAGCGAAGTGTTTTTTCTTTACCGAAGAACTACTGTTCCAACCCCCTGCAGTGAACTCTCCCTTTGTTTGTTTTCAGTGTCTCTCGTAACTTTGGCTTATTTGGTTCAAATGCAACTGACATTTTTATGGTAGCGGAGGCCAGATAATCTCCAGAAGAAATAAAAAAAACACCAACAGCAAAACAAATAAATATACGATCTCATATATATACAAACTCTCCGACTTTATCTTTTTGCAATTTAACTTGGCTTACGCCAGAAATCTGTGGCTTTTTCATTTATTTAAGCCATATCATGTTGCCAAACGATGGCTGCGGTGGCAGCGGGTTATGTCTGTTGCATGTACTCGTACGATATACACGTCTAAAAGTGTTATTGCCTTGAGGACTATAATTTTGACTCCTACACTCCTTCATTTGATCGCCTATTAAGATCAAATCTCTAAGACAAACAAAGTGAGCAGAGAACCGCGCATGGCCGCTAACTCTGTGGTGAATTTTCGTAAATTATTTTCACCCTGAACTTTGATGATTAAACAATGTCCGTCCGTCCGTCTGTCTGTTGGGTTTTCTTTGCCGTTTTTGATCTTGAGCTGTTAGAGGTGTTTCTGCTGTGGCTGCCGCTGCCGCTGCTGCGGCCATTGCCGGTTTCAATAATGAATACCCGTCACATGTGCGGCATGTGTCAGACAAAGCACATTTGTTGCATGAACAACTGTTGACGTTGATATCTGGTCTATATTTATGCAATAAAAGTTGTTCAATACAGTAATGTTGGACTCAACAACCCTAAAGAGCGACGGCACAGACAAGTTTGTCTCCTTGAAACTTGACACGCCGCATGGTTATTAACTTTGTTAACACTTTTCAATCATTGAAATGAATTTCTTGATCATTTCATTTGCTTTTTCATCCGGTGCGGGTCGGTTAATCATTAGTTCGAGGTTTCTCAGTGCGAACTTCAACAGCCTGCGGGTCAAAAAGACAAGAATTCTGAAAAGATATTTTGATTTAATAGGGGTGTAAGAGATGTGTCTGTGGACATATTTTATTATGTTTGTAGCAGCCTTAAGGCGATTTGAATGTGGTTAGAATTTATGGCAGAAGTCGCCCAGTATGTGTACATAAATGAAGGTTAAGGCCCACAGTCTGCCTCATACTCGTATAATTAGAATAATGGAATTTATGCATAAGCGAACAAGCCCAGGTAAGTCCTGCCGCATAATGTCACATTTTCATAGGGGTATTATAAAACATTTTAAAGTTTGGACATTTTTAAACAACAGGACAGTGATTGTGAATAAATTAAGTTTAGCGAGAAGCCTTTGTGTGCTTTTATGTGGTTTGCAGGCAAATTCATTAAAATGTTAAACTTTAAGGGTCTTGAAATGCACAGGTTTGCGAAAAGAGAACATTTATTGCAAATAAAAGCTGACACTCAATGATGTAACCTCATATAATGATTAGAAAATAATTAAAATGATTCAAATAATTTGATTAATGTAGTCGGAAACTTCATCAGAGGTCGATCCGTTAATCTGTTTTCTCTGATCTTTTCTTGGATTTACTGTAGTGTGAAGATCCCACCTGTAGATTTTCCAACTTAAAAGCCTCCCTTTTAAGGTTCATTCAAGTTAGATAGCATAGGCTTCAGTATTTTACATGTCGCATTTGCCTGAAGCTTAACAGCGATGGGTAAAGAACTGATAACGTAGTAGTTGGAACTCCTTTTTTTGGACATAGTAGTTTAGCAGGAGCTGCTGCAGGTTCATTATCAGCTGATTGCCAAGTATGAGGTTTGCTTTTCTTCGGATGCAATGAGACATTCTTCGTTGTACCAGGGCTAACGTGAGCGCGTTGACAGTTACCATCAAATGTTTATATTGCCGCTGTGTGCAAGGAAATCCAGAATTAGGGACGTTTTCTCTTGAATTTGTTGTAGTAGGCTGTGACCAGTTTTCTTTGTGGTTGAACAAGTAAGATTTGGGTTAGAAAAATAAGGCGAATTTTCAAATTTCGCGGGCTACGTACATTCAACTTCTTATCATTATTATTTTTTTCATGTTGGTACACTCGTCTTGAAGATATGTTGACGGTTTTATTCATATAGCATGTTTAGCTTGTTTGTGGGAGGCATAAATAACATAAGTGTTTCGCCTGTTCGGCGATTTTCTGCTATCGAAAAAAATTGATCAAAGAAATTGCCAAAAATTTTTTGTAAAAATTAGAATTGTGCTCAAAATCACTTGAAATGTTGACAGTGGCTTACGGTGAGAGTACTCTGAGTCAAAAAAATGTTTACACGTGGTACAAGTTTTTCACAAAAGGTCGAAAAGATGTGAATGGCGACGCTCGCTCTGGACGCCCCAGCACATCAACAACCGATGAAAGAAAATTGTTATAGAGAATCGTCGAATCACAATTAGAGAAGTTGTTGGCATATCGGCTGGCTCATGCCATGCAGCGACGTTCGTTTCAAAATTGCTGAATTTTGACGAAAAACAACGTCCGTCCGTGTGAGCATCGCTCAGGAATTGTTGAATGACGTCGACGATGATCTAGATTTGCTTAAAAGGGTCGTAACTGGTGACGAATCAAGGATATATGGTTATGAGATCGAAACCAAAGCCCAATCGTTTCAGTGGAAGAGTCCAGGATAGCCAAGACAAGAAAAAACACGCCAAGTTCGATCAAATACCAAGGTTTTGCGCAATGTTTTCTCCGATTGCCATGACGTAGTGCATCAGGAGTTCTTACCACAAGATCTTACGGTAAATTAAGAGTATTACCATAAAGTTATGCGCCGTTAGCGTACAGCAATGCGAAAGAAACGCCCGGAATTGTGGGAAAAAGATTCATGGCTTTTGCATCATCATAGTGCACCTGCTCACTCAGCTTTGTTTCTGAGAGATTATTTGGCCAAAAACAACTCCGTTATCATGTCTCAGCCATCGTATTCACCAGATTTGGCCCACTGTGACTTTTTCTTGTCACCAAGTTTGAAGAGACCCAAGAAAGGACGGCGTTTTGTGACAATGGAAGAGGTAAAAACCAAATCGCTCAAGGACATACCAAAAGAAGTGCATGTCAGAACTGCTTCGAGGATTGGAAAAAACGATTGCACAAGTGTAACATATCTGAGGTTGATTACTTTAAAGGATATAAAATAGAAATTGATGAATATATAAATATTTTGTGAGAAAACTGAAAATTCACCTTATTTTTTTGAACACACCTCGTATGAACTGAAGTATTGTATTAGTAAAACAACACTTAATTTTTCGCCAAATGCGTACTTTCTTCCATAATGTTATCACCATAACGCTGCAATAATGTAGAATAATATTCGCCGTTGATGGTTCTTCCTTTCTGAAGATAATCAATAAGCAGACGTCATGATCTTGCCTACAGATGGAACCGTGCTCACCTTTTTTAGACACGATTCTGTCATTCCAGTCCCCTGCCTTGACTGTTCCTTGGTCTTAGTTGTGAAGTGGTGGGACCATGTCCACCAGTATTCATGGTTATAAATAGACGCAAAAGTTCGACTTTATTACATCTCGCGCACAGCTTTCTCATCTTCAAATCTTTTGTCAACATATGATGTATAGCACGTTTTGAAATGTCTATCATTTCAGCTGGTACACGCATCTTCAGCCGACGATCATCCAATATCCAATCCAATCCATTGTGAATTTTCTTAGTCGTGTCTTTCGTGGACACCTCCATTGGTAAACCATTACGGTATTCGTCTTAGCAGCTCGTACGACCTTGTTTAAAGTCTGCTACCTAATATTTTATAAGCAGACTCCCCCAGGGTAGAATCTTGCTCGGTTTTAATAGTGCTTTGACTGAGAACTTTCAAATGGAAATATTGAATTACATAACGGTGACCAAATTTTTCCGTGTTTATAAGTTCACTGAGATCTTTAACTTTTGATGGCTCAAATAAAAATACTAAACAACGTGACACCTTAAAACTTACAACATAAGCTTTATATAGGGGCCACTTTTCACCAAAATAATTATTTCTTTTTTCATTACTGAACAAATCAATTATTATATGTATATACATATACACGTGCAGAGCCACAATATTTTATTAGTCAAAAAGTTTTCTCATTACCAAACTCGGTTTCGTTGTAATAAACGATTTTTTGTTTAAATATTTGTATACCAATTTAACCTACTACTGTTGCTGCCTACAAGAAACCAATGATCAATGATGTCCTCTTTCCTTTGAAGATTCGCGCCACATAAAATTTCATTTTGCACTTCACCAAAGTTTACATTTGGCTCCAGTAGAAAGTTTAGCAAGTTGAAGCAAATATTTAATGTAAACGCATAATTTGATAAGGTAATTTACATTTGACATTCTGAATAAAATTATTCCGAAATGAAAAAAGAAAATTGTAAAATAGAAAACAGACTAAGGACCTAGTTCATAAAAAGCACCAAAATAGATATAAACGAGTATTTCCCTATTGAGCGTTCTGTCACTTATTGAACATTTTTAAGAAACGTATTCATAAAGAGCATTTTAATCATTGGGCAAAGAAAAAAATAACAAATTTTGTTGCGATTTTACACTTTCCAACACTGTTTATCTGTAATTGAAACTAATTGTGATGTGTAATCAAAATAAGCAAGAACAGGTATAACGACTAATAAAACGCTTTATTTAAAATTTTTATAAAATCTATTGATAAATTTCCAACAATAAGGGAATGAAATATTTGCCAACTATAACTATTAATAAAAATTTTTCAATATACGATATAAGAAGAAATTATAATTTAAAATAAACTGTTTTAAATTCTCTAGCAACCGGATATATAAATCGAATAATAAAACGCTGCTTCATTGTATTGATTTTTTACTCATTACTATGTAAACGAACAATTGTTTTGATAAAAATTTTCGAATAATTTTGGCAATAATTAAAACTAATAAAGGTAATGATCGCATAGATCAAATTTTTTGTTAGAATACAAGTAAAATTCTAATAATTTCTATAAAAATAGTATAGAATAAAATCAAAAAATGTGCAAACTTTTTTGTAAATGTTTGATTAAAATAGAATTATAGGAGGACGAAGCGTTGAGTTAAAATTACAATCTTACACAACGTTTAATACTTTTGGTTTACAATTGTGTTTGTCTACAATCGCAATAAACCTGTAGGAAATTTATTTTAAAATGTTATGAATAAGACCTTTAATAAAATATGGAAAAATATGTAATAAAAAGAAATTCATTACTTTTACATGACATTCAAGATTTTATTTTAAATTTAAATTATTCGATTTGGATCAAATACTCACCTTTTTATTCGATAATTTCTTGCCAATTTGAATGTAATTCCACTATGCCCCTTTGATGAAAACTCTTGTGTCTGTTGGCAAAAATTTTCGGTGAACGATTTTCACAAGCTTCTTTTGAGAAAAATTTATCAACAGCAAAATCATTCGCCATAGACGGAAACAGATGGTCGTCACTTGGTGCCAGGTCAAGACTATAAGGTGAATGCATAAGAACCTCTTAATCAAGCCCCTGAAGCTTCTAACAAGTCTCTATCAATGTGTATGGCCTGCCGTTTTTCTATATGTAGTGGAACATAATTTCTCTCCAATTGGCTAAAGATGATCACTTTTGAGCGATTGCTTTCTTTTCTTTATACGGTCGAATTGTTCACAGCATAGGTCGGAATTAAGATTTTGACCTTAGGAGAGCATCTTATAGTAGATGATTAACAGCACAAAAAACAAACAATTCTTTTGCATGTAATAAGTGGTATATGGGAGAGCTTCTCACTTTCAATAACCTTGCATCCATTTTATTACTAGACTCACTTACTCAACAACCACAGTTTAACAAGGATTCCTAATGTTACAGTTTGAGAAACAATAACCGAACTTGTCGATTATTCGAATACTCGAAATGTTCGCCATATACATAGAGATGGCCGCCGTTCAAGTAATGATAGTCGTTCCAATCTCACCAAACACATAGCAAAACGTTCCTAACCATTAAATGTGATTTGCCCACTATTCACACCACAATTCGATTACGACATTTTTATCATGATTTTGTAATGGCTGATTTCAGAAATGGCTCGATTTTATTGCGGTTTAGCAACAACTTTCACCCTTACAACGAGCTGTTTTCCTTTTTCTAAACGGTTCCAAATGGTTTTTTTGTGTAATGTTTCGACATTTTCGACAGTTGACCCTTCAGAACGTGGTGAGACTTTGATATCAAAATTACCGGAATAAATTTAGGAACCTAGAATTGCGTCTGATTGGTTGTTACTGTATCAGCACAAAAAAAAAACTCTTTACATTCCACATTTTCATTTGCTTGGCTTGTGTTTTCTCCTTTATCAAAGAAGAATCGTAAGACAAGTCGTATTTTCTGTTTCCTGCAATCCACATTTGAAGGGCGCACCTACAGTAAAATAGTTAATCAATCACAAAATTGTCTAAGTGGTTTTTTGAGTACGAAATTTTGTCTTTCTAATGCAATCTAGCGTAACCTGACCGCACTTGTTTGAGTGCAGCTTTCACATTACTAATTGGACTTGCTAGATGTCCACGGTTTGTCCCGACATAACTTAGTTTAAAAAGGAAGTGGTCTTAGAAGTGACCTAATGGTGACATAAACTAAACTTAGGTATAGCTTAGGCTAGACTTAAGCATAATTTTGGTATGTTTTGGCCATTATCTACTTATGACTTTAGCTCGATGTAAAAACGACTTCAGCTTATGCATGATTTTGACTTATCCCAAACTTTGTACACAATTTGAACATAATCGTGTTAGAATGCCACAATAAATTTCAAATTTACCACTGTATTTAATAATTCTTAGTTGATGGTAACTTTCAACCAAACTCAATTTGCAAAATTTTATGTTTCTCCATAAAATCCATTGAGGAATCAATATAAAACCCTATGGCACTGTTCTCTAGCAAAGTTATTAAAACGATTAATTTTATGTATTTTTTGGAAGTATAAACATCATTTTTCGTGTTCCATTTTATTCCACTTGCTTGTTTTTCCCAAAGTTGACACTAAAATCGATTAGAATCGAGAATCATTTTAGTTAAACATCAATTAATTTTCATAATATATCCTCTAAAGGCATGTTACAAATGAATTTCAATAATTATCTGCATAGAAGGCATATGAACAAATGAGACAGCTCAACTTAAATGATATTTCCGTTACACAAGTTCCAAGAAGTTGAAAGACCTTTCTCTTTCTTAGGCTTGCCAATTTGCATTAATGACACCTTAAAACATTTCAGACACTTTTATCAGTGATATAACGAAGTTCTTACTTAAGTTTAGGCAAGGGCATCTATTAAGAAAGCGGTATTAAATGGTGCTTGATTGCTTGGCCAGCGCGAATGAAGTTGCTATCAGCTATGACACAAGCTTGAACTCTGACTACAGTTTTTGTGAAATTGATATTCTATGATCAGCAGTTGGATGGGGGCTTCTTAATCTTTATGATCATTTTAAACCTAAAAGACAGCTTTATGATTTCTGCCATCTGCTACCGCAATTTGAGAAAAGTAATCATATAAAATGTTCATTTTTCAGCTTCTCTGTGGCTGGTCATCGAAAATTACTATCTTCTGTTTTTATTTCCATTGGATGTCACATATTTATAACATTTTAACACTTCATCAGTACATCTTTTCAATGGCCAACAGTATTTTCCTGGAGGTTGAACCTTCAGTTCACACCCAGTGCATCTTTGATTACGGTGGTTGCTGATGATGCCACCATTTTAATCTCACGTTTGATCTTAACGTTCTGCGATAACACTCATCGGCAGTGATATTCTGTGATGCCATCGTATCCAGTCCAAAGTTTCCTTGGAGTTCAGTGGTCTGGGTTCTTTTTTATTTATCTGTTTGAGATGATTGTATTTTTACGTACTTCGTTTTCTTGCTGATTAGATATGAACTTACAATTTCCTTCTTAATGCTATCGACTGTTCGCTGCTATTCCGTTCCGTTCCGTTTGCTTTTTTTTCTCCCCTCTTTGATTTTCTTTCATTTGGTCGGTATTCGTTATGGATTGACAATAAATTCCCAAGATAACCAATTTAGCAATGATAATGGATTTGTGAGTGATTCGGAGGTAAGAAATGGAAAATCAATTCCAAGTGAAGCTACGAAGAACGAATTGAGCTTTGAAGGTTAACGCCAAAGAAATCGATATATATAGATTGTCATACAAGAAAAAAAA
>JAHXMU010000252.1:326508-377892 GCA_019455685.1 Philornis downsi
GCAGCTAGAAACTATTTCAGACGGCTAAGAAACAACCTATCAAAGTTTCATATTAATTATATGGCTGGTGATACATCCAAACCGATATTTATATATGTGGATGAGCGAGAAATTCACCCGGTGAGTGTTGTGCTGGCTATAACCAAGATATTACAAATGATTTTCCTCATACGACAACTGATAGCCCGGAAGGGAAGAAATGGCATATTTCACAACCGAAACGTCCTGATGATTTTATTAGGAATAGACATAGTAGTATAGAGGCAGATGAATGGAAAATATTGAAGACATTGCAAATATTTTAACAATTCACTATTAAAGAGACGATAAGTATTATTATTAAACGTGACTTGGTAAAGAAATGTTGTGAACTCACTTTTAATCTATAGCGTTTTATTGTTAATATAATAATGTTTTAGTAGTTGGCTCTAGTATGTAGAATACACGTTAAGAAATTTTATGATAATAATATGAGTATTTAAATATTATCAATTTGGATTTATTGCTCTATTGTTCTTAAGATATTGTTTTAAGAAATCCAAAATAATCACATTTTTAGAGTTGTAATAAAAATCTATTTGTTTAATGGCGTACGACAAAAATAACACATCAAAAATGGACATTTTCAATATAAAGATATTTTTAAGGCATATTTAAAAGATATCGGGCAAATCAATTAAATATGCTGCATAAAGTTGTTCATAACTTTTTTTTTCTTAAATTGGTTATTTACACTAACCCCGACAATATCGACAACAAGATTTGAAGATGAGAAAACTGCACGTAAATTGGGTGCCGCGCCTGCTTCCAATAGAGCAAAAACAGCGTCGTGTTTTTTTCATAAAAAACAAAAATATTTTTATTATATATTGTACTCCATAACGATCTAAAAAAAACCTTATTGTTGATTATTCTATGTAAAATATAAGTTAACTGTTAAATTGTTGCTAGCTAGCCTCAATAATGCCCTAGAGGCGTTGAGGCAAATCTATATTGTAGTTGTTTACTAGACAATTGTTAAAAATAATAATAAAAGAAGATGTTTGAGTATAGTGTTAGGTAATGTTTCAGCGCAATAAAGCCGAATTTTTGCGTCGATTTATAATCATGTATGAAACACGGGTTCACCACTTCACACCTGATACAAAGTAACGGTTAAAGCAGTGGACTAAAATAAGAAAGTCGTGCCCAGTTCTATTTGCAGTCAAGATCATGGCGACTGTTTTTTTGATAAGATTATTTTTATTATTATCTTCAGAAAGAAAAAAACCAACAATGGCGAATGTTACGCTAATTTGTTGCAGCGTTTACGTGATAAAATGATAAAAAGAAGTGTGCATTTGGAGAAAAACAAAGTGTTGTTTCATCAAGACAATGCTCTGGTTCATACATTTACTATTGCGATGACCAAAATTAATGAATTAAAGTTTGAATTGCTTCATCACTTACTTTACTCACCAGATTGAGGTCCATCGGAATGTTTTATGTTTTCAAACTTAAAAGAACTGGCTCGGTGGTAAAAGATATGCCAACAATGAAGAGGTGGAGTCTGCGGTTGAAAGCTAAACAGCGTGTAGAAACTATAAAATATCGCTGGAAAAAAATGCATCGAACTAAAAGGAGATTATGTTAAAAAGTAAAGAAAAATGTTTCCCAAATTTTTGGTGTCTTCTTTACTACGTCGGCTAGTTTTAGGACCGCCCACTATATAGGTATATACAAGATTATAATGAGTGTTTAGCTTACAACAAAAGCTCGAGGGGAGGTTATTTAAGGACTTCATAATTAGCACACACGTAAACTTTGGAACTTCGAGATTTTCGCATTGGTTGGCAACGTTAACAAAGTTAAATGCTGCTTTTCGAGAAATTTGTCTTATATGTCATATATAAAAAAATTTTTAATTTACACTGCTCGATCTTATTAACATCAAATGCAAATTTAAGTTATCAAATAACGTTCTTTTCTAGCGAAGATTCCCAAAATACCGGAAAATTTTCGAAATCAACTGTATAAACTGAGGGAAAGGGAAAACTCTACCTCCACTCTAGCGTATGCGCGACAATGATGTTAATACTGTACTTTCTGAAAACATCCGCAAGTTTGAAAATTTATGTAATCCCTGGAGCAAAAAATCATAGCGGCAAAATAAACCGTTGCCATAGATGGCTACACTGTTCGATTTTATTAATATAAAATGAAAACTTAAGTTGTAAAATAACGAAAAATTTTGGGAATCAACTGTATAAACTGAGGGAAAAGAAAAACTCTACCTCCACTCTAGCGTATGTGCGACAGTGATGTTAATACTTTTTGTTATTTTCTGTTACTTTCTGAAAACATCCGCAGGTTTGAAAATTTATGTAATCGCTAGCGGCAAAAAATCATGGCGACAAAATAAACGGTTGCCATAGAAGGTCTATTATTTTCTCACCTAACACTGTTCCAACAGGAACTTTGAATAACAAAAGCTTACAAAAATATAAAGTTTCTAGAAAAACAAAAATATTGTAATTAAATTTTCACATGAAATGTCTTCCTTTTTGCTGTTAAATAATAACAGTGAAAATATGTTCATTCTAAGAAATTGAATTTATTTTTATGGGAAGTTCTTTTTTCATAGCTTCCCCGAATTAGCAGCTGGAATCTACGATTCGATTATTCACCCGCTATAACAAAACGCCAACAATTTTTCAATTTTATTTTAATTTACATACAAATATTTAAATTGGTTTCTGCGTTCTGTTTTTTCGTTCGTTTTTTGTTTTTGTATTTTTATTTTAGAACTTCCGCTTCTACAGAAGGGAACGTACATAAAACTGTCATCGACTCTTTGCGGTCATTTTGAAAGTCAACTTCCCTTTCGGTAAAATAAAAAGTCAACGACACTTGTCAATGTTCGATCAATAATCAATAATCAGAATTATTTTTCTCTCATTTTTGTTCTCTTTCTCTTACTTAATGTTTATTTATTTTAAAGAATTAATAAAAATTGTGTCAATATTAAAGTGGCCCAACTACGATGTCGCGTTTTGTACGCTGACGGACAGGTGAATACACGCAGACAGACAGACAGGCAGAGAGACATTCGCAGGTAGGCAGGCAGACATTTATGCTACCAACTAGCGATGGGCTATAAAACGACCGACATATAAGTGGTCACTTTGTATTAACTCATTTCATATGCACAATTTGTGCTATATTCGATATGACGACGTCGATTACCCATTTTGTTTCCCTCCATGGGGTCGTTTAAATCGGAATGTTTCTAGTGTTCGTCCGTCGCCCCGTTCTGCGGTTGTACATGTCATCTTACTGTCACGAATTGTAATTTTCATATTTTATTTAATTTATTTTGTCTGGCCAAAAAAACAAAAAAAAAAAACTGTGTCCGTCTATCTGTCAACAGTTTGGACTCGCTGTTTGTTGATAATGTTTAAGGGATTTGTTTTGACCATATAAAACATTAAACTTTAATCATAATAAATGACCTTAAATGCCGTCCAATGTCACACTAGTATTTGGTTTTGTCCACCCAAAATCAATGAGCTTTTATGTAAGTAAAGTTCAAGTACAAATTCTGTTATTGAAGTTTACAAGAATTACAACTATCAAGTTCATATGTAGATGAGGCGATTCATTTGCTGTTATCGACGTGTTTAGCTGCACGTAAATTCTTACGTGGAAATTATCATGAATTCAGCCATAATCGTAATAGTCTTCTATAATGGTGCACGTAATGTCATTGCCAACGTTAAAATTCGGCTAAGGAATTATCTTAAGGTTAAACTGAGAGATTTTTTGGCATATAAAAATTATCGCACTCAAGCGTTACTTGATCGCCTGGAGTTATTGGAAAAGAATAAAATAAAGGCAGATACGTTTCGATTTTGACAAACGATTTGTGAAATCTCAGAGCAATATTAAAATTTTTATGGATTCTTTTGCTACGGCGCACAACATGGTTATACAGGGTGAGCCATATGAGTGTTGCCGATTTAATTCTTCAATTTCTCGGTAACGCGCGGCGCGGGGTGGCGGGGGGATATGTTGTTCGCTGCGCCGCTTCCTGGAAATTTAGTCGCCATGGAGCCATACACGGGAGTGCAGCGTGCGTATTACGAAAACAATAAATCAGTGATTACTGCACGACGTTTGTATCGGCATGAACACGGTTTACACGATTTAAGTGAAGTTCCAAGCGCCAATGTGATACGAAAATGGATCAGAATGTTCAAAACAACCGGCTCAACAGTACCAATTACGGTTCGTGGTCGCCCAGTTTCTGCAAGATCAGGCGACATTGTGGAGCGTCTTCGTGTTTCAGTTCAGCGAAATCCGCAACAGTCAACACGTAAGAGAAGTCAGTCTTTGGATGTCAAAAGAACAACTTTACGACGAATTTTGAAACGTGATTTGCATTTGAAGACTTATAAGATTCAGATAGTCCAAGAATTAAAACCCGATGATGCCAATAACCGCTGCTGAAAAATGTTTTTCCTGGAAAACTCATTTCGAAAAGGGGGGATATTGAATGGCCCCCACGTAGCCCCGATCTCTCTCCATGCGATTATTTTCTATGGGGCTACCTCAAATCGGTAGTCTACGAGAATAATCCGACCAATTTAGAGCAGTTGAAGAGGAACATTATTCAGGAAAGTAACAAAATACCGAGAACAACTTTTCAACGAGTTTTCCAAAATTTGCGACTTCGGTTCCAAGAGTGTCAAGCAGCCGAGGGAAGCCATTTGGACGACATTATTTTTAAGTCTTAAAAATTCCCATGCTTCTACTTTTTAAAAATACAAATATATTTTTTTTATGTTTCGTAGTTTTTTTTAATTGAATATTTAAACCGCCAACGCCCTTATGGCCCACCCTGTAACAGGAACCAATTTTCACATAAAGACGTTCAAAATGTGAACACGATAAAAAAATAGATCACGTTATAAAAGATGGAATGTGTGTTTATAGTGCTATGAACCTAGGATTAATCCGTGGTGCTTACATAAACTCGGATCACCATCTGGTTGCTACCAACGTAATCAAGAACATAGAAGTCGACCAAGAACTAAGAACGACGTCTAGTTAAACTTCAGGTCCTCAAAAATAGCTATGGCAACTTTAGTTAGTTAGTTACTACTAATTAACTTTCTCACATACCCCTCCCTAATCCTGATGCTTCTTACACACAGTGGCAACTGGCGCATTCAATGGCAACTGGCACACTGTGGTAATTCACAAATCTTGCTAGAAAAAATTAAAAAAAAATATGTCTGGCAACATTCCTTCTGATAGTTTAATGAGCGTCTCAGTACAATAGGTAACTGTAATTCAGTTTTTGTTTAATTGTTTTTAGCTCTGATTAGCAAAAATTGCGCTTTAAAGTTAGTTGTTGTCAACAGGTGCATTCAGATTTCAAAGAGAAGCGTATTGTTTTTGTATGACTTTGTCCTATGATTAACAAGTCTACGGTGATTTTATTGTCATAATTTTTTTATTATTATTAAGCTGTATTTCAAGAAAATATATTACAATTTTCATTTAAATATTTCCATTGTAAGTATTAAAAAATTTTTTTTTTGTGAGAAGTTCAGAAATTGCAAAAAATAAAATATTTCCTTTTTTCAAGTAGACTTAAAGCTATTTATTCCGGATAATTCCGGTGTAAATCTATATTTTGGTTAATCTTTCAAGTATTCACTTTAAGGTAAATCAAAAACATCTTGGGCATTTTTGCGAATGCCATACATTTTTTTTCACTTTTCCAGTATGACTCTTTCGAGAAAGGACATTTTTGAAGAATGGATAAAAACTCCCAAAATATATCGCAAAGACGCCTTATTGACAATAATAATGGATGGATGTGGTCTTCAAGATATACCAGAAGACGTGAAAAGAAATCTTAAGGCAAACATAAATATTATTTGTTTTAAGCTGGCTGAAAAATGTATAAAAAGTGAAAGACATCGTGACCGTTTCTTAACATCAAATTCAATTTGACTTGATGAACCATATATATGGCCTAAAAGTGTACAACCGAAAAGTTGTAAAAAAGCTGGAAGAAACCCGAAAAACTTTGATGACTGTATATGTAGTAAAAAATGGAAAAAAAGAAAGGTCCAAAAACTTTTAGATTCAACTGACCATCGAGAAATTATTAAAGCTAGTGAGAAAGAGTCTTGTGAAAGATCTATCGGAAGCTTCATCCAGTAAAGTACGGAAGTGAAAGAGATATGCAAGATAGCTCTGAGCCTTTAGGGAGCCTTTCTCTCGATGAAGCCCTATCTTTAATGGTTGATGCTAATTTGTCGAAACATCAATACGATGGTATTCGGATAAAACTTAATACAAAATGCAAAAATCTTTTGCCCTCCTACACTAATGTTCAAAAAGCTAAGAAAAACAACGTCGCATGAGCATCGCTCAGGAATTGTTCAATGACTTCAACGATGATCCAGATTTGCTTAAAAGGGTCATAACTGGTGATGAATCACGGGTATATGGTTATGACATCGAAACCAAAGCCCAGTCGACCCAGTGGAAGAGTCCATGAAAACCAAGACCAAAAAAGGCACGCTAAGTTCGATCAAATATCTAGGTTTTGCTCACTCTTTTCTTCGATTACAGGGCGTAGTGCATCAGGAGTTCTTACCAAAAGGTCGTACGGTAAATAAGAAGTATTACCTTGAAGTTATGAGCCGTTTGCGTGAAGCAATACGAAAAATTGCCCGGAATGATGGAAAAAAATGTCATTATTTTTTGCATCATGATAATGCATCTGCTTACTCATCTTTGCTTGTGAGAAATTATTCAGCCAAAAACAACACCGTTATCAGGATTCCGCTACCTTATTTCTCAGATTTGGCCCCCTGCGTATTTTTCCTGTTTCCGAGATTGAAGAGACCCATGAAAGGACGGCGCACATTGGGGCTAAGGCGGAAAAAATTCGATTATCGAAAGCGCTGATATCGATTATCTAGTTTGTGATTCTCATTCTATTATAGCTGCAGGATCAAGGAACAACATGATTTTTTTCACTGTTTCAAGGATATTCCCATTAATTTAGACCAACTGTCAGAATATACTATAAATGAGTGCATATAATTGTGAAAGTGGGAGAAAAAAATCATCAAATTTTTTCCTTGCTCTACGATGGCCAACTAAACCACACATGAGTCAAACTGGGCAAAAAAAATACTAGAGCGCTTTACAACGTTATAAGTTACGAATTTCAAATAAGAATTGAGAACAGCTATGGTTACGAAAAAAAACCCCGGCTTCCTCCGAGATGTTGATGGCTACTTTTCAAACTAGATGAGTTAAAGTGAAGATTATAATAAAAATCATCTGCCTTTATCTGCCTATCCGATCATAACACCACAAAGAAAAGAAAGGATTAGAGTACGCGTTTGTTTGTTGCACTATTTTGTTTACCCAGTTGGCTCATATAATACATGTCCACATTTCAAAACACTTTTAATTCGAGTTCAGTCTAGCTGCAGACATCGTCATGAGCTCGGTCAAAATTAAATATCGCGACTTGTGTGAGTGCTTGTGTGGGGATACAAAGTTCGATGTGTTCCTTCGACAAAATCACCCCGAACTTGACGAGGAGAACATTTTTCTTCAAAATGTATATAAACATTGTTGAACTTAATGTATTTTTTTGTTCTGAGCCGAATAAGACTGGCCCCAGGTTTCTATGTTAATCCGTTCTTGAGATATTGAATTTTTTCAGTAGATCGGTCCCACCGTGCGGCGTTTTGCGACGATTGAGAAGATAAAACCCGATTCACCACAAGCGCGGAACACTTGTCTTATAAAGGGCGTCTAAACAAGAACGCAAGATTTAAATTTGGCGCCATTCGAAGTGTCATTGTTTGATATTTGAACAACTGTTACTGTTTGCTAGTAGAAAAATGGAGAGCTACACGAATGAACAACGCATTCTTATTGCTGGAGGAATGATTGGGCCTTTTTTATGAAAATGAGGCATGTCAAGCGCAACCAATCAATGGTGTTCGGCGTGATGAAATGATGATTCTAGGCATCGCGCCTAGAATTGAAGAAATGAATGTGGAGGGCATGTGGTTTCAACAAGACGGTGCTATAGGTCATACAGCCAGAGAAACAATTCAATTGCTGCAATTGCGTTCTTGTTGGAACACCCTTTATATGCTTCTCACAAACAAACCAAACATGTTATGTGACAAAAAAATAATCCAACATAAAAAAATAATCGAAAGCCGAATGTACGTAGTTGCGAAATTTGAAAATTCACATAATTTTGGAACACTCTCGTATGATGTAAAAAATAATCCTTGAGTTAGGGAGAGATGTTGCAAATATTTTAATTTATTTAAAGGAATTATTGATATTTTGGAATAAATGAAGAAAATTTTCACGTGCTTCATTTCATTAAATAGATTGGCACAAAGTCAATTAAAACGAAATGCGCAACAAATTGCATTTTGAAAAACTATTTTTCATTATTTTATTATTTTTTTCATTATTTTTCATTATTTTTGCAATGTCCTCAACCGAAATATCAATTTTTGTTTTTTTTTCAACAAGGCTCGTTCATCGAAAGAGACAATGGAAACACTTCATAAATTTTAAACCTATAAGAAAAAGGAGTTTGTGGAGGAAAATGAATCCAAAAATCCATTCTCATTCTTAGTATTGTAACGAAATTCGTTGATGCTGGATATTCTCGATTGTTATTCACCTCACATATGGTTAATTGCCTACAAATGGATACATTCATAACAAATGATGTACGGATATCATGGATTCAGTTACAAAGGAACTTGAAGATAGACTTGTCACAGAGTAAAAAATGCTTCATCCCTGTTGGGGATTACTGAGTTGAACATTATCACCAAAAAAAAAAAGAAAAAACTTAAAAGAAACATTTTCAAATTCAAAATATCTAATAATATCTGACCTTGCAGCTAATTTGATGTTTACACATCTGTGACCATCATCACAAAAATTAATAACAATTCCCAGTGGCGAAGCGGTTTTTCAACAAAGACTAAATTCTCGAACGTGACATTCAACTTTTGCAATCAACACAGGCCAAAGGGGCAATAAAGAAGTAGAATTCAACTTTTTGATTATTATCTCAAGTTGTGAAAAATGACCTAAACTTTCATTGGACAACAAAGCTAGAAGAGTTTCTTTGTTAACAATTCGATAGGGTTATTGACAATTTTTTTTTTAAACAATACCGCTATCTAACAATTTGTAATATTGGCGTTTCTTTTGACACTCAGTATTGATAACAGATAGCTCAGTAGTCAGGCATCTGCTAACAGTCAGGCATCTGCTTCTGCTTTGCTATACGATTTAATTACAAACACCATGACATAATCTTAATTTTTCTAATATATCATTAACAAAGAACAATGGCGGACGAAAATAGAGATGGAAACACAAAACATTCCAAAAGAATGTTTCTTCCGTAAATTCGTTAATGAAAAATTGACCGAAAATTATTACATCTATTATGTTTAACAGCAAACCTGTTGTTCACTTCAATAATGTGATTAACGTTTTATTTTCGTTGGCTTTGACCCTTATTAGGAGACTAACCGTTAGTCCAGTGACATTCAAGAATTAACAATAATCAATATAAAATGCCAAAAGAATACATTAATAATTACAAAAGCTGTGGAAAGCTCCAGAGGCGAACATGGAGAACATTTTGTGCAACTAATTTTCTTAAAATATAGGACTGTGTGAGATATACAGAAACCCTAAATATTGAATAATTGCAGGCCGTTATTTTACCATCAAAATTATTATAATTAGTTATTATAATTATAATTAATTACGTCTATATATATATATATATATTCATATATATATAATATTAATGACTACTTAATAAAGACACTGGTGGGAAAGAGTAAATTTCAACGGCTTGAAAATCTGACTATCAAATGTGATGAAATGTAATAAATCCTTAAATGTTTTAATAACATTCAGATAGATCAAGATAGCTTTCATATCTTAATTAGTGTCGGCAGCATTAAGAGAGGTTTACTACGAAACTATCAAATATTTAAGGAAATAATAGAAAACATTATGAGAATTTACACTATTTAAAATATTTTGAATAACTGAATAGTCTATATATTTGGGCAACTTTTAGCATTTTTAATGTTAAGAATATTAATATAGTATTGTGGCTAATTTTCATGTTTCATATTTTCATATTTAATTTTCATATTTTGAGTTTTAGTAAAGTTTTAAAAACTTCGTGTGCAAGCTGCAGTAAAGAGTATCCCAACAAGAACGCAAGATTTAAAAATGGCGCCATTCGAAGTGTCATTGTTTGACATTTGAACAATTCTTATTGTTTGCTAGTAGAAGGTACGAGGTTAGTAAAAATGGAGCGCTACACGAATGAACAACGCATTCTCATTGTGAAATTGTTTTACCAAAATGGTGAAAGTTTTGCGGCTTCAGTTCGCAAATTGCAATCAATTTGGGGTCACAATAATGCTCCAAAAGAGTTAACTGTAAAGAAATTAATGGATAAATTTGCCAAAACTGGGTCTGTTAGTGATGTAAAGACAAAAACGCGCCTTCGACAAGGTCGATCGACCGAAAATGTCTCAGCTGTGCGTGATGATGTCGCTCAAACTCCATCCACCTCAATTCGACACCGAGCTCAGCAAATTAGTGTCTCCAAATCCACTATGCAGCGAATTTTGACGAAAGATTTGCATCTTCATGCATACAAAGTTCAATTGATTCAGGAACTGAAGCAAGCTGACCATGGACAGCAAAGGGAGTTCGTTAATTGGGTATTGGAGAGACAACATGAAAATGCTGATTTTGCCGATAAAATCATATTCAGTGAAGAGGCCCATTTTCATATTGATGGCTTCGTCAATAGGCAGAATTGTCGCATTTGGGGTGAGGAAAATCCACGAGTGATTTACGAGAAGCAAATGCGCCCTCAACGTGTCACTGTGTGGTGTGGATTTTAGACTGGAGGAATTATTGGACCTTTTTTTTATGATGTCAAGCGCAAAAAGTCAATGGCATTCGGTATCGTGAAATGATACCAGTTTTTTTGTGCCTAGAATTGAAGAAATGAAAGTGGAAGGTATGTGGTTTTAACACATGTCATACAGCCAGAGAAACAATTCAATTGCTGCATCAGTCATTTAAATCTTGCGTTCCTGTTGGGACACCCTTTATAAAGAAATTCGTCATTTTTGCATGATATCGAATGCTTTATGTAGCATAGTTTAGACTGATTCGATTTAGGTCAAATATACACCACCTCCATTTTACGTGGTGTGCTTAAAAAATAAAGTAAATTTTCAAATTTCGCTTGCTACGTACATTCGACTTTCGATTATAATTATTATTATTTGTTTATCTTGGTACACTCATCTCGAAGATATGTTGACAGTTTCATCCATACAGCATGTTTAGTTTGTTTGTGAGAGGCGTAAATAAGACCAGGGTTTTGCGTGTTCGGCCATTCGGTTTTTATCTCCTCAATCGTCGCAAAACGCCGTCCTTTAATGGGCCCCTTCAATCTTGGGAACAGGAAAAGGTCGCCGGGGGCCAAATCATTAAATACCGTGGTTGAGGCATGATAACAGTGTAGTTTTTGGCCAAATAATCTCTCACAAGCAAATATGAAAGAGCAGAGGCATTATCATGAGACAAAAGCTATGAATTTTTTCCACAATTCCGGGCGTTTCTTTTCGTACTGCTTCACGCAAACGGCGCATGACTTCAAGGTAATACTCCTTATTTACCATGCAACCTTATGGTAAGGACATCTGATGCAGTACGCTATGGTATTCGAAGAAAACAGTAAGCAAAACCTTGACATTTAATCGAACTTGGTGTGTTTTTTTTTGTCTTGGCTCTCCTGGACTCTTTCATTGGGATGGACGATTGGGCTATCCATGATTGGTCACCAGTTATGACCCTTTTAAACAAATCTGGATCATCGTTTATGTTATTCAACAATTCCTGAGCGATGCTCTTGCGACGTTGTTTTTGGTCAAAATTCAGCAATTTCGGAACGAACTTCGCTGCCTCCACACTTCACGCCCAAAATTCCCGAAAAGATTGCATGTCATGAGCCAACCGATATGCCGACATCCTCAGCAACTTCTCTAATTGTGATTAGAATGATTCTCTATAAGATGTCTGAGATGTATCAATTTTTATTGCATTTTATGAGTTGGAACTTAACAGATGAGATCTTTATTAATACAAAAAATTCTTGCGGGATATGATATATATATTTTACATTCTATTCTATTCAAGAACTCATACCAATTATGTGTGTTATTGATATTACGTTCAATCAGTCAGTAGCGTTTCCTTTCTTTACCTTAAAGTACAATTTTAATTATTATTATGTCGTTTTACAGTGTGCCAATCGATAAAACAGTTTTTATGGCCAGAGGCCGTACGACCTCTTTTCGAAAGCATAATTTAAATTTAATTAATTAATTTAAATTTATGGATCCGAATACTGTTTTAATACTTGTGAATTTTTTAAAATTTTTATGTTCATATTCTGATTTGCTTTATATAACAAAATGTATGTTCGTATCGGATATTTTTTAACATTAATGTTGCGTTGCTTCAAAAGTGCGTCATTGATTTGAGTATTTTTAATTGAATCGAACTTGTCAAAATTATTACAGAAATCTGTCGTAAATGATGACTTGAAAACTGTATTCAATATAAGTTGAAATTATGAACGATATATAGATTTTTTTTTTTCACAAAATAGTATCGATGTTAAGAAATGAAGGAAATGTTAAAGTTTATAAAAAGCTGTTGGGGTTTTTTACGATTCTACCATAACGTTTAATGTTGAACAGATGTTCTTCGATGCGCATGCACACCATCAATCAGCTAAAATACTCGTTTTACTTAGCACAGCGTATAAAAAACTTTAAATAACAAAAGTTTGTTTTTCCTGATGAATTTATCTCATCAAATCTAATATACGATTCAATTATGTGCGAATTTAAAATTGTCTCGATTTCGATTTCCAGTCAAAATACTAATGAAATACGAGAAAATCATGTGCGAAGTTGATTTTCTTACTAATATTGATATTTTATTACTGAATATATCAAACTTTCACTTATCATTGCTTATTTGCCACGGGGTGCTAACCGTGGCTTCTGGCAATTTCGTCAACTTAAAAGATCGCGTTTGACTGGATCGCAGTGATCAACTTGAGTCGTCGCGTGCCACTTCAGGAATCGACTTACATGCTTGGAGGATTAAAACCCAGCTGGCATAATAGTTTTGTCCCCAAGGGGAAATATTTTGAAAGCAATGAAATAGATTTGGACAAATCAATATTGGTTATATAAAAACGAAAATCTGTATCTTCAATTGTTAAGTCAATATGACTTTATAAGTCAAGCACTCTGTCCCATATCGGCCACGTTCTGGTCTATTCACTCTGTGTCTCGAAGAGAACCATGAATGTTGTCCATTAGCTCCACAAGTTTCGGCCAAAACTTGTTTCCAGCGCAGGATTTGAAGAACGCACCACTCACTTTGGTTTGCAATATTTCAGAATATTATTTGAGCGTGAAGGGATTCATTTTGTTCCGCAGAAGTGTAATATTGACTTTCATTCATGATTTTGAGCATATAAAGCTAGCAGTGACAAACCGTCTCAAAAGAAAGTAAATACAAACTTCCTTTTGGATCGAATAAGAAAAGTAAACCATTAATCTGAAGACCGAGGTACACAATTTTAGTACTAGTTTCTTAAAAATAATATCGTTTAAATATATTTAACAGAACAGTTAAATGTCGGATTAATGCGAGGCAGGTAGACTTCGTTGTGGCGAATATTTTCTTTCAAATCCACCAGTTCAGTAGGTTTATTGGCGTTAGCTTTGGACTTGGGACAACCCTTTTGGAAAAAATATACAGGGTTTAAATCAGGACTACGTGAAAGTTAATTTATGTCAGAGAGGCTTGAGAAGTCTATGATACTGCTCTGTCCTGATAAAACCGCGTTCTTTAGTTGTAGCCAGATAAACTTGCCATTCACGTAACAAGAAGTTTTTCAAAATCTGCAAATAAAGCTCAGAATTCAGTGTGACTGCAGTCACATCACATCATCTTTAAAGAAGTAAGGGCGAATAATTCTTCGCGACGTGATTACTGACATTTTAGGCGAATGTAGGAGTTTTTGAAAGTTGCACTCCAGTGGCGGCAAAACGTAATCAATCTCTTAAAAACGTAATTCTTCTGTTGTAATCAATTTCTTCTCTATTGTAAAACTCTTGTAGGCATAATACACAATTCGCTCCCGAGAAACCCTCTATGGCGTGACTGAAGGAACGCAGTGGATCGAGATTCTGTCGGAGTTGTTGTCTTCACTCATTTAGCTAAACGAATATAAACCTTTTTTGAGACAGCCTGTATTAGTACTTCTCAATAGAAAGGAATTACTAGTTCAGAAATTCTCATATGGTATTCAGTTACAGTTATAGTCTAAATTACCTTTAGTGTAATTTTCGAAATAGTACGAATTTTCACTACTTTATGAACTAATAATTTCTTAAACAGTTTCTTTCTTCCCCACCCCAATTCTAGTTTTCCTTAGTGCATCATGTGATATCATATTGATTTAATTATGAAGTTCTTCGAACTTTGGTTTCTAAAAAGTATCGACATAAAGAAGTTAATTTGGTTCATATTATTTTATTTATTTATTCAAAAATCAATTCTATATATGATAGTAAAATCAGGTATTGTAAAACAAGCAAAAATTAATTGTCTTGCATCTCATATATCAGATATGGGAGGGCTTCTCAGATTCAGAGAGTTTGTACGCATTTTTTCTAAAGACTTACTCAGAGGGACCTACAGTTGAACGATCATTCTGAACATCATAGTTTAAGAAGCATTTATAAGATTTGCCAATTACTCGACTACTTGAAGTATTCGCCAAACACATCGAGATGACTGCAGCTAAAATAACAATAAGTGATAATAATAAGTCACTGTATCGGGGGTTGAACCCGCAATCATGCGAATGATAGTCGCGTGTACTATTCATCGTGTTACGGTCGGTTATACCAGGTATTGTGGTTAGTTAATTTGTGACAATTTAAATTATTTTCGTTCTTTTCAAGACCAAGTAAAGGCTGTCCCAACAAGAAAGCAAGATTTTAATTGAATTGAATTGAATTGTTTCTGTGGCGGAGTGACATGTGGCGCCGTCTTGTTGAAACCACATGCCCTCCACATTCATTTCTTCAATTCTAGGCACGAAAAAATTGATTATCATTTCACGATACCGAACACCATTGACTGTTTGCGCTTGACATGCCTTATTTTCATAAAAAGAGGTTCAATGATTCCTCCAGCCCAATATCCATACCACACAGTGACACGTTGAGGATGCATTTGATTCTCGTGAATCACTCGAGGATTTTCCTCACCCCAAATGCGACAATTCTGCCTATTGACGAAGCCATCAAGATGGAAATGGGCCTCGTCACTGAAGATGATTTTATAGGCAAAATCAGCATTTTCATGTTGTCTCTCCAATACCCAATTAACGAACTCCCTTCGCTGTCCATGTTGAGCTGGCTTCAGTTCCTGAGTCAATTGAACTTTGTATGCATGAAGATGCAAATCTTTCGTCAAAATTCGCTGCATAGTGGATTTGGAGGCACCAATTTGTGCTCGGTGTCGAATTGAGGTTGATGGAGTTTGAGAGACACCATCACGTACAGCTGCGACATTCAGCTGTTCGCAATTTGCGAACTGTAGCCGCAAAACTTTCACCATTTTAGTAAAACAATTTCACAATGAGAATGCGTTGTTCATTCGTATAGCGCTCCTATTTTACTAACCTCGTACCTTCTACTAGCAAACGCCAAATTTAAATCTTGCGTTCTTGTTGGCACACCCTTTACTTGTTTAAAGCTGTAACATTTTCAAAATGACTTTAAAACGTCAAAAATATTTGAAAGTAAATTATAACAAATAAAAGAATTTTGTTGGATCTAAATCTTTTTCATAAAAAAAGTAGAATTTCAGCTCTCATAGCGTTTATAGTATTTATGATTTCGTGATGTAATCATGCACAATATTTTATGTTTTTAAATCATGCCCGCACTCGTGCACGTGATATATTTTCATTGTAATCACTGTAAAGAGTGACACGAAGAATACCCGTCACTCTCACACCTCTAGCAGAGCGTCAAACCAGATGTGTTATTATAACTCTAAAGAACACACATTTAATCGAATCAAATTAAATTTTTTGTTTCACAACATGCCACTAAAGAGATCAATTTGTGATAACAGAATATTATTTGCGTAATTTCCAATAAGAATTCATTAATGATTTTTAATAATAGAGCGCTTTAACGCTTTTAACGCTCGTGGGCGATTGATGTTATTTCGGTGATTTCATGATGCTAATGGATTTTTTATTTATGTTAATGCTGAAATTTCTTACAAATCTAGAGTGAAATTAGAAAATCCACGAAAAATATTAAATTTACATATTAATAATGTGTTACGTATAATTTAGGCATTTAATTGCAATGAAATTTAATATTCCCTAGAAGAAGTTCATAATAATCGGTCATCAATAGGAAATTTAATTTCTGTGACATCCAACCTTTGATCGAGCCTCTATGGAGAAGTTATAATTAGAGTCGGCCGCAAAGAAACATCAAAGAGTTGCTTTCTTTCTTTCGGCTATGATGAAATCCAAATTAATCGTTCATAAGTGTTGAGACAGGAAAGTTAGAGCGTTGCTAATCTATACGAGTATGTGGCAGGTGCACAAGATAAAATGTTTTCCGATAAAATTCGAATATTCATAAGTTAGATGGAGTTTGGTAAATTAGTTTGTGTAAAACCGGTGATTCATTAAAACGGCTCAAGATTGTATGTAACTATAAAGGAAATATATTGCAAACTTTTCCGTTAGAGCTGTGAAACTGAAAGTTAGGAGTCAAAATGCATTAGATTTGCCCGATGTCGGAATAAGAGTTTTAGTCGATTTTTTAGCACAACTCAAATTTCGGGTTAAGAAAATTTATAAAACTTCGCATGCTCCGTGTTTGACGTTTATGTTCTAGAACTATTTCTTATATTCGGGTTTAAGAACTGATTCTAGAAAAACTATTAGAGGGAGACGATCGTCATCAGAACCGTTAACTAGTTCCAAAGAAAACACAAAGTTTGTCTTAAGTACCGGGTTTCAATTAAGTCAGTAAAAGGCAAACAGTCAGTAAAAGTCCAAACATGATTTTGGACTTCTGGGGACTAGAAACACTTTGATCGTTTATATGATCGTTTATAAGGCCTTTTGTGTGTCTCATATGCCGGGTATGCACTGTAAGCATATTATAGTTTCTAGCACAGTGTACAAAACAAAACGTAATAAACTGCCACAGTTGGTTTTCCAAATGGCACCAAAGACGGCTCTTTG
Source organism: Philornis downsi (assembly GCA_019455685.1). Lineage (NCBI taxonomy): Eukaryota > Metazoa > Arthropoda > Insecta > Diptera > Muscidae > Philornis > Philornis downsi. The sequence goes on from JAHXMU010000252.1 coordinate 343,997, forward strand.
GTATCGGTCATTACTAATTCGTAATTGTTCACTTTTTTTCGAAAGCAATTTTAGAAACTAATTCCAAAACGCCGACATCAAACCATAATTATATAGAATCAGTTAAAGCTTGCATATTTTTACTCATTTGTAGGTTAGGTTAGGTCAGTGTGACAGTCTGCATAGACAGACTCGCTTAGACTGCATAGTCCATTGTGATACCTCGGAAACTAGAGATAAGAATCTCACTAGATTTCTCCGTTGAACCATTCTGAGCTCCTCAAGAAATTCTTAAGTCAGACAATATCTATGTATATCGTCCAGATATTCTAGGTCCCTAAAGAAATATGAGTCCACTGTTGATCCCCGCCTGTTTGCCAGGGCGCAGCAGAGAAGGTGTTCTATACATATAGACTCCTCCTCTTCATTCCTACATCATCAGAGAATATGTTAATCCCCACCGTGGTGAGGACGTTATACCTTAGTCATTCTGCCACTTCCTTAATGGCCAAAATTTCGGCCTGATAAACACTATAGTGATCAGGTAGTCTTCTTGCTATACTTAGCTTAGGAGTAGACCCCGAAACCTACCTGATTACTTAACTTTGAGTCGTCAGTGTAGAAGTCGACACACAGTCTTATAGCAGGAGTTCTACATTTCCATGCATCTCTATCTGGTATAAGTACTCGTATATGGTAATTCTTGGCGAACAGTGGTTCAGCCAGAGTGTAGTCAATGGTGGCTGTTATGTCAGGCACCATGTTAAGGATCACACTGTGACCATAACCACTGTTTGACCACTGTAACAGCTCTCTTAGTCCTACTGCCGTATGTGTATGCGGTATCTGTCGGTTGGCATCTCTTGTCACTATTGTAGACCTTCAGTTGGATATGGCTGAATTCGTAAGACAGTAAGCCCTTGGATTCATGAGACACGGCAGGGATTCAGCACTTGTAATGAATACCGCATGCCTGCGAGTTCCATCGGTCTCATCCAATCGACCAACTTTCCAGTTGTGAGTTGGAAGGTTGGGATTACACTCCCTGAGCCTACAATTTATGGATTGTCGGTGTGCACGCTTTGTTCAAGTTTCTGACAGCAAAGCTAAAATAATGTAGATATGCATATTTTAATGATTCTGATATTGCATATCCTTTTTTTCCAACCAAATATTCATCACACACAAAGCAAAAATAGCTTGAATCAGTAACATACGTTCTTCCTGACATGTTTAAACGCTACTATTATGAACCTTTAAAGTGAGTGCAGGCTTCTGTCAAATTAATAATTGTGAAATTGTAGCATCAGTATTGACGTTTTACAGTATTGCCAGCATACGATAACAAATGAACAAGTCGTGATAGCCCAATTTGTATGCCAGATTCGAATTCATCGCATCCAGGTTAATTAAAAAACATGCTTCATATCTGCAGTCAGTTTTTTTTTTCTAAATTTGCAGACCAATCCAATTGTCGTGGTTCCTCCACATGTGATGCCATCTGGAAATAACGATTTATCGAAACGTTGTCTGTCAGTAACCGGATTATCATCATTCTTACAGGAGGGCAGCTCATGATATTTATTACAGAGCTTTTAAGCATCACTTCTGTCTCTGCACATTTCGTCATTCACAATTATGTGATCTTTTCACAATCGTCTCGTCAGTCACGGTGTTCTGGTCGTGAGTGAACAATCATAGTTCGGATAAGTACAAACTATTTTTTTAGTACGCCGATTTGTGAGCATCACCTGACGGAAGAAAATCAGATGAGACGGAAAAACATGATGTTTTATAAGGGCCTGAAGGAAATATATCACAGCTGCCCTGGCCACGACATTACAATTTTCTGGGAGACTTTAATGTCAAAATACTAAAGCAAGATGCAATAATTTAAATACGGGCTATACGACTGACGAATTTTTTTCACCTACTATTTTTACAATAAATATGAAATCTGACTTAAAAATAGTAGCATTTGAGGTATCCAAAATTTCTAAACCTCCTCCTGTAAGTAAGGTTTTGTTGGAAATTTATATATTTATAATATCCTACAATGCTCTATCAGCTTAATTCGAATTCGATTTTCAGCAATTTTTTTCTTTTAAGAATTACCTTAAGTTCTGAACCACTCATTGCAAACTGTTTGGCAAAATTATATGCAAATCGAAAACAACTGGATTCCAGGGACTTTAAGCACTGGAATTTGGTAGATTGCATGAAGTGTAGATAAATTCCAAGTTCTTTGCGGCACTTATCAGCATTTGTACTTGCTATTAAAACTCCAATATCAAAAAATGTATCATTTGAACACTTAAAATATTTTACGATATTTTAAGTATTGAAAGAATTCGTACTTCTTTTTGACTCGGAATCATTATGATGATATTCTATTATACTTCCAATTATTTTAAAATTTTTCAAAATGTATCAACACGACATTACAGGGAGGCTCTTTCGAATTAATCCCCATTCAGCGGCAATATGTTACATACGAGGTGAGTTTAAAAAATTAGGTGAATTTTAAAATTTCGCTGCCACGTACTTTTGACTTTCGATTATTATTTTCTTTATGTTGGTACACTCGTCTCGAAGATATGTTGACGTTTTATCCATATAGCATGTTTAGTTTGTTAGTGAGAGGCATAAATAAGACAAGTGTTTTGCGTGTTCGGAGATTTTCTGCAATCGAAAAAAATGGATCAAAGAAGTTGCATCAAATTTTGTGTCAAAAATAGAATTATGTACTCAAAAACACTTGAAATGTTGACAGTGACGTGCGATGAGAGTACTCTGAGTCAAAAAAAAAAACTGTTTACAAGTGATACAAACAAACTTTTCACAGAAGGTCGAGAACATGTGAATGACGACGCTCGCTCTGGGCACCGCATCACATGAACAACCTATGAAAATGTTGAGAAAGTGACGAAAATTGTTATGGAGAATCGTCGAATCAGAATTAGAGAAGTTGCTGAGAATGTCGCCATATCGGTTGGCTCATGCCATCCAATCTTTTCGGAAATTTTGGGCATGAAACGTGTGGCAGCGAGGTTCGTTCCAAAATTGCTGAATTTTGACCAAAAACAACGTCGCAGGAGCAAAGCTCAGGAATTATTGAATGACGTCAACGATGATCCAGATTTGCTTAAAAGGGTCATAACTGGGGACGAATCATGGGCATACGAGTATGGTTATGACATCGAAACCAAAGGCCAATCGTCCTAATGGAAGAGTCTAGGAGAAACCAAAAAAATCACGCCAAGTTCGATCAAATGTCAAGGTTTTGCTCACTATTTTCTTCCTTTACCATGGCGTAGTGCATCAGGAGTTCTTACCGCAAGGTAGTACGGTAAATAAGGAATATTATCTTGAAGTTATGCGCCGTTTGCGTGAAAAAATATGAAAAAAAAACGCCCGGAATTGTGGAAAAAAATCATGACTTTTGCATCATGATAATGCACCTGCTCACTCATCTTTGCTTGTGAGAGATTATTTGGCCAAAAACAACACTGTTATCATGCCTCAGCCACCGTATTCACCAGATTTGGTACCCCTGCGACTTTTTCCTGTTCCCAAGATTGAAGAGACCCATGAAAGGACGACATTTTGCGACGATTGAGGGTATAAAAACCGAATCGCTGAGAGAGTTCAAGGACATACCAAAAACCGCATATCAAAACTGCTTTGAGGATTGGGAAAAACGCTGGCACAAGTGTATTATATCTGACGGGGATTACTTTGAAGGATATAAAATAGAAATTGATGAATAAATAAATATTTTTAGAGAAAAATGAAAATTCATTTTATTTTTCTTTAATACACCTCGTACATATTGTTTTAATTAAAAATCTCTTCATAAACCTATAAATTAAAACAGTATTAAACTTTTCTCAAGAACACACGGTACTGCTTGGTGAATCTACAAAATTGTTTTTTTTTGTATAAAATTAAATATACGTTTCAAACATCACAACTTTTCACATTAGGCACAGATTATAGCAGTTTATAATTTTCAATACTAGAAGATATCTCAATTTTAATTGTATTCATTTTGGCACCGCTAGAATATTTCGTGATAAATATTATGATAATCTCTCTCAGCAACTTAGGGGAAAATAATGATTAATTAATAAGCGTTCATTGAACTTAATTTTGTTACTTATTAAAATTGATTTGATCTCTTCATTTTGTATCTGAAAAATTTAGTAGCATGAATATTAAACAAATTTAAATTTTTTATATTGATATTACTAAATGCGAAATCCCAGGTTTAATGCAAAACACAATGAATGACGGTAAATATACATATTTCATTTTGTTTTAACTTATAGAAGACAGGAAAAACGTAAAATACATTTAATTAAGCACTATTTGTGAAACATTTCTTTAGTGTTGATACTAAACAGACATCTATTATGTGTGAAATTTATATTCCTTTATTCAATTTGATTGACTCTTTGTGTTTATATGATGTTTATAAGTTATTTGAATTGAAATCGTAAATTTATAAAGAGTAGAAAATTAATTATTCATCCATTATCAGACTTTTGTCTCCGACTACCCGGCTAACATATTGATTTATGATTTTAAAGACTTCTAATGACTTAACGGCGAATAACATCCAAATCTCTGATAATTACACTAGGCGGCAGAATCTCTCATTCCAGGCAACCGCTACAATTTTCAGAAATTACTGGATTTTAGTTTTAATTATTTTACAAATCTACTAATGACGAATGTAGTTGGAATTTAGTTTCAAGAAAATGGAGGTGGCTGGCAAAAAAAGGCAACGAATTTATTGCTGATTTCGACTATGGAACCTTCGTAGACCACTAAATGGCTAAAGTGACTTCTATACCGAAAACCAAATAGTTGGTTTTTACAATTTGAGCAAAATATTTATAAATAAGATGATTTGGAGCCGTTTAATTCAATGTAATTCAGGACAATTCAGTGCAATTCAAAATAATTTAGTATACTTCATGTTAATTCCAACTTTAAACTAAACACGAATTTTAAATACGTTCAACAAATAAGGCAAATAAGACTAGCAGACATTCCGCCTATTTCGTCGATTATTTGAAATATCTGACTTTTTATCGAACACTGAATGTTCGAAACAACTTTTCTTATTAAAATAGTAATGTCTTCTTCAGAAATGTTTAATATGTTTCTTAACATTTAAATGGTATTCCAACATAATAGTTAGGTGTCAACTATAAAATTCTATTCTCAACAACTATTAGAGTATTTAAATATCCGATTTTTGCAGGAAACCAGTTTTTGACATATTCGAAAAATTGTTTTTCCGAAAATACAGTTTTCGGTTATTCAATTACAAAAAAAAAAACCGCCTAAACTGGTTTTGTTCAAATTTCATCTAAGGATCGAAGTTCAACTATATGATATTGTTAAGAAATGATGCTCTATCAACATGGAAAATAAATTGTTAAAAATTCTCAGCCAATACGAACTTCTGGACCAGAATTCAGAAATGCACTCTGTTAGCTTCTCACATAGTTTGTTAAAAGTTGTGAAATAATGCAGTGGAGAATTTTCAAAACAAACAAAAGCTAAATGTATGTAGCCCGACCAGCACAATATTCTACTTAGACTTCACCTATCACATAGCATATTGATAAGAATAGAATAATTTAGAAGGAACGTGCTGGGTCAAGATATCTCACAGAATACAAATACGAGGTGTGTTCAAAAAATAAGGTGAATTTTCAAATTTTGCGTGCTACGTGGATTTGACTTTCGATTATTATTTTTTTTTTATGTTCGGACTCTCGTCTGGAAAATATGTTGACGATTTTTTCCATATAGCATGTTCAGTTCGTTTGTGAGAGGCATAAATAAGACAAATGTGTTCGGCGATTTTCTGCTTTCGAAAAAAATTGATCAAAGAAGTTAAATCAAATTTTGTGTAAAAATGGAATTAAGTGCTCAAAAACACTTGAAATGTTGACAGTGGTGAGAGTACTCTGAGTCAAAAATGTTTACAAGTGGCACAAGATTTTCACAGAAAGTCGAGAAGATGTGAATGACGACACTCGCTCTGGACGTCCCAGCACATCAACAACCGATGAAAATGTTGGGAAAGTGAAGAAAATTGTTATGGAGAATCGTCGCATTACAATTAAAGAAGTTGCTGAGGATGTCGGCATATCGGTTGGCTCATGCCATACAATCTTTTCGGAAATTTTGGGCATGAAGCGTGTGGCAGCGAATTTCGTTTCAAAATTGCTGAATTTTAACCAAAAACAAAGTCGCATGAGCATCGCTCAGGAATTGTTAAATGACGTCAACGATGATCCCGATGTGTTTAAAAGGGTCATAACTGGTGACGAATCATGGGCATACTAGTATGGGCTCGAAACCAAAGCCTAATCGTCCCAATGAAAGAGTCTAGGAGAGACCAAAAAAATCACGCCAAGTTCTATCAAATGTCAAGGTTTTGCTCGCTATTTTCTTCGATTACCATGGCGTAGTGCATCAGGAGTTCTTACCACAAGGCCGTACGGTAAATAAAGAGTATTACATTGAAGTTATGCGTTATTCATGGCTTTTGCATCATGATAATGCACCTGCTCACTCATCTTTGCTTGTGAGAGATTATTTGGCCTAAAACAACAGCGTTATCATACGTCAGCTACCGTATTTACCAGATTTGGCCCCCTGCGACTTTCTCATGTTCCCAAGATTTAAAAGACCCATGAAAGGACGGCTTTATGCGACGATTAAGGAGATAAAAACCGAATAGCTGAGAGAGCTCAACGACATAACAAAAAGTGAACATCAGAACTTCTTCGGGGATTGGAAAAAACGCTGGTACAAGTGTATTATATCTGACGGGGGACTAATTTGAAGGTCATGAAATAGAAATTGATGAATAAATAAATATTTTTTGAGAAAAATTAAAATTCAACCTATTTTTGGAACACACCTCGTATATAATTATATTTACAGATTTCCTGTTTATCGAAAAACTTGTTTTTTATTTCCCAATACTGACCAATTAGCAAATTTTTTCCCAAAATATCGGGTGGTTCGGAAAGTTCATTCGGTTTTCAAAAGAAATTTATTTACAAATTATACAAAAAGAAAATAATTATTTTAGTCTATTAATTTAAATATTATTACTCTTCCCATCTCTCTTGGAGCTTTATAATTCCTCTCTCATAAAACTCGAGTGGTGTTTGTGAAAAAGACGTTCAATTCGATTTTTCACTTCCTCGTCGTTATGGAAATTCAAATCCTTCAAGTGGTTGCTCAGACTGTGAAATAGGTGATAGTCAGACGGGGCGAGATCTGGGGATTACGGTGGATGAGGTACAACTTTCCCCACAAGCTCTGGCAGATTTTGAGCTCTGGGTCCGCAAGGTGGTCTGAGGCCTCGGTGAGAGAGTGAGGTACCGATACATCGAGGTTGCTCACAAGTCAGAGCTGTTTTATGACCCCGTGAACGGTTGAGACTGATTTGTTTTTTGATTATTTCAGCTATTTCCCTAACTGTTGAATGGCGATAAACAATAATTAAATTTCTCACCTTCTCGAAAACAATTTCTTTTGGTCATCCTGCTCTGGGAGCGTCCGTTACGGAGAAGTCGCTCGCAGAAAATCTTTTAAACTATTTCTGGCAAGTTTTTTTATTTGAGCCTCAGCCGTTTTTCTTGCAATGTCGCTTTCAATTTATCAAATTGTTGGATATAGTAGTCCGCATCAATCGTTTGATTTGTTGGAAGAAGCTCAAAAAGACTACTTCTTTACCATCCCACCAAATCGACAACATTATCTTACTGGGGAGAAGGCCCGCTTAAGGGATGGATTGAGGGGGTTCATTCGGTTTCCTACATGATCTTCTCCGCGTTCGATTGTTGCAGACTATCCATTTTTCATCCCCTGCGCTGAGGTTCTTCAGAAATGGTGTCTTGTTATTTCTTATTCTTAGGTTATCGCTGACGTCAACGTAATTCAGGCTGTTTGCCTCGATGAGAGAGCGAGGTACCCACAAATCGAGGTTGCTCACAAATCAGAGCTGTTTTATGACCCCGTGAACGGTTGAGGGTGATTTGTTTTTTTATTATTTCAGCTATTTCCCTAACTGTTGAAAGGCAATTAACAAAAATTAAATATCTCACCTCCTCGGAAACAATTTCTTTTGGTCGTCCTGTTCTGGGAGCGTTCGTTACGGCGAAGTAGCCCGCAGAGAATCTTTTAAACCATTTTTGGCAAGTTCTTTCATTTGGTCCGTTTTCTTTATAAACAGACTTTATTTTCCAGCTGGCTTCAGCAGCCGTTCTTCCTTTTCGGAAATAACATAGGACAACATGCCTAAAATGCTTTTTTTCGCTTATTTTCGTCAGTTTCTAAACTTTTGTTTTAACGCCATAACCACTCACGATTAGAACGAGGACACAAGTAAACAATTGTAAACTGTTTGGTGAAGGGGTGGGAGGAAGTTTTGATGGTGTTTGAAGGAACTCTGCGTCATGAGAAGTGAACTAACGAATTAACCGAACGAACTTTCCAAACAACCCCATATAGGTACATTTGATTTAAGTTCCGATTCAGCTTCAGAAAGGAAACTGCAACAAACTATATATTCGTTTCAGGTTCTAGAATCAAAATATTTGATTCGATGGAGGAAAAAGGAATCGATTTAGATTTATAATTTGGTTTCACATAAACGAAACGAATCAATGTATAAAACGAATTGAAGACGTGAGAATGAAATGTGGATATGAATCAAAAAGGTAATTTTACAGGAGAACAAAACAAACAGTTTATATCTAATTGAGTTAGATTTTTTTTCTAACAATGATTTTAGAACGTTTATACACATATATGTATGACAACGAACCAATATATATTGATTTTAAAAAATTAATTACTATGTTATGACTTTTTTAAGATTCGGATATGTCCTGTTTTGATACTCATTTTTAGATTTTTTTAATAGCAGCTGGATACAAAGGGTATATTAAGAAGAAATATACATTAAAACGTTTTATTTTGAGACTTCTACATTTTTTGACATTTTCTAACATTTTTTGAGAATTTGACAATATTTTATTGTATTTTGTAACGTTTAACTTTATTCTGAAACTGATTCGTCGTCTTCAGTCACGCTTTCTTCTGGAGTTTCACCTTCTGGAATAACATCACTGCGTGCCTTTGTCAAATCATGGTACCAAATTAAGAATGCTTCCAACTCTTTCATATTTTTTAGCTTTAATGGATTGATTGATATTGGTATATCATAAAGCTTTTTCGCATTCCACAAAATTCTTTGGTTGAAACCGCTTTTAAATGGTTCAAAAGCAATAATACGAATCGGAGATGTACAACTTTCATACCTAACGATGCGTTAATTAACAAGGAATAGTAAACTTCATAAAACTCATTTTAGCCCAAAATGGTTCATACCCACTTTTCATTCTCGTGTCTTCAATTGTCGTTTCGAGAATGAATCAGTAACATATTTCTAATGTACTTTAAATGAGTTTACACTATGAAAACCCAAACGAAACTGAACTTTCGGGAATGTCGCTGTTCATGACATATGAAATTTTTTTCAATTTGTTATCCAGCCGTTATACAGAGGCAAATCACTGTATTCTGATTGTAAACTATGATTGTTTAATTGAATTAAATTACAATAAATTGGTAGTCGAACAAATTGAACAGTCTAACATCCTCTCCGTACTCACATCTCTTTCAATAATAATACTTTAGTCTTCTCTCTAATGCAATTAATTTCTTGTTACCATGCTAAATGTTATTCCAGCAATTTCCTGTTACTTCATTCACAATTAGGTATTTCACTGTAATGTTTTACAGCATGTTGTATGCCACAAATTTGTTAACCGATTTATGCCACATTCAGTAACAATACTCATTCCCATATACAAGTGGTCCCCAGTGTATATGAGGATATCTGATGATTGGGATTGTCATCTAATGGATGCGACTTAAACAGTGTTGTAGTACTCATAGATGTATGTACCGGGGCCAACAAGGCCTGAGACTGGTGTCCCTGTGGCTCGTGGTGTGTCGTGTGCCACAAGTTGCATTTTCGTTATTGCTTCTTTACTTTTGGGATATACTCGTACACATACAAATACATGATCGTCAGTTATATAATTTTAGTGCTTAGCTGACAACTGTCACCGTTTGGGCTCATAAAACCAAATGCTTTATGTAGACTTTTGGAAGCTATTTCTTGTCGTAAGTGGTACTCTATCTATCTCTCTCTCTCTTTCTCTATCTCTCTTTCTTTCTCTCGCTTTCTATGCCAAACACAAATATTCTTCGATTTTTAGCGCCGAGACCTGCGCGCATGTCAGTTTTCAATGGTATTCAAGATTGACAAATTGTTGACTGAAATTATTTACTTGAATGTTTAGTTGATTTTGACTTCTAAACAATTTTCAATTCTCTTTGCGCATTGCCACATTGCGACTTTGTGGCCAGTGATTAAGATTGTTTGATTCCATAGAATTTATGTATAGAAAAGAAAGGAATTTATTTTATTTTCCGCTGTCGCAAAGGAGAAGGTTAATGTGATCAGCAAGAAATTATAGGAATGAAAAGTGTAATATCGTATCGTATCGTATCGTAATCGTATAAGTCCGAAGGCCATATTAATATTTATGTGTAATCCGGTCCCAAAACTAGCCGATTTGCAGTATAGATGGTGCCAGTAGTCTAAAAAAATTATTTTGGTGGAAAGCGGCAACTTTAAAAACCTACTCGTATGTTTTAAATTTCATCATCAGAGTCATCAAAAGTAAACTATCCCAGTGAATTTGTAAACATGGGAAAAATTCGTCACCGTTATATCTGTGGTCACAACCCGTAACAGCCTAACTCGAGTTACGACACAACTGAGTTATTAGCACCATCGTATTCAGCGTATCTAAATTTATTTGCTCTAAATTTTTCATGTTTGTATCTCTTCTAGGAAGGCAATTAATCCTAAAAAACCTAATAGCTTATATTATTTTTCTAAATCAGCTTAAGTCGTTAAGTCTTTAAACTTTATGAATTCTTATATAGGAATAACAACCTAACTCAACATGAGAGATCGAATCCGAAATATTTTGACATAGAATAATAATTTATGTCAATTTAGGCACACTTAAGTGTTAAGTGTCTTTTTCGATAATATCTTTTGACTGCGAGAATAAACAACTATTTTTTGTTAACAACTAAGTAAAGAAATTCGTTTCCTTGGAATCTGTAGCAAAGTTTTCTAAAAAACACCTTCTCCTGATTTTCAGTGAAGATTCAAAACTTTAAACTCCTGTACTGAAAATATGGAAAAACAGACTTAGGCTGTTATGGGTTGTGACCATAGAATATAATTCAATATTTCGATTTGAAAGGTCTCAGTCCAACCAATATTTACGACTGTAAAACATTGGGTAGCAGAGTTTAAACAAGGCCGAACGAGCTGCGAAGACGAACACCGTAGTGGTCAACCAATTAAGGTGTTCACGCCAGACACGATTAAAAAAATCCACAAAATGTTATTGGATGATCGTCGGCTGAAGTTACGTGAACTAGCTGAATTGATAGGCATTTCAAAACAGTACATTGACCGAAGATTTAAAGATGAGAAAGCTATGCACCAGATGGGTGCCGCGCTTGCTTTCAATGGAGCAAATACAGAATCGTAAATAAGTTTTCAGTAGAGTATTTGACGATGTCTTAACGCATAAAGCCGAATTTCTGTGTCGATTTATAACCGTGGATGAGACATGGGTCCACTACTTTACATCTGAGACAAAGGAACAGCCAAAGCAGTGAAATGGAATGAGAGAATCGTGTCAAAAGAAGGCGAAGACGGTTCCATCTGCAGGCAAGGTCGTGGAAAGCTCATGGGATTATTTCTATTGATTATCTTCAAAAAGGAAAAGCCATTCTGGCAAATATTACGCTAATTTATTGTAGCATTTAGGTGACAAAGTTATGGGGAAAAGGCCGCATTTGCGAAAAAGAAAGTGTTGTTTCATCAAGACAATACTTCCTTTCACACATCCACTATTGTGATGGCCAAAATTAACAATTTAAATTTCGAATTTGCTTCATCACGCATCTTTTTCGTCAGATTTAGCTCCCTCGGCATATTTTCTATTTCCAAACTTGAAAAATTGGCTCGTTTTTAAAAGATTTGCCAATAATGAAGAGGTGAGGTGTGCAGTTGATGGCTATTTTAGGGAGCTATAGAAGCTATAAAATATCGCTGGAAAAAGTGTATCGAGAATATGTTGAAAAATAAAGAAAATTTTCCCTAACTTTTTCGTGTCTTCTTTACTAGGTGAGCTAGTTTTGAGACCGCCCTCATACACGTACACAAAAATAAATTCACAGACATCCCATGAATTAGATATGGGGGAGCTTCTCATATTTAATGACCTCACACACACATTCTATTTTTTATACTCGCTTAACGGGACCTACAATTTAACGACCATTTCGAACGTTATAGTTTCAGAAACATTTACTAGACTTGTCGATTACTCGACTACTCGATGCGTTCGTCAGACACCAATGTGTAAATGATAGGCGGTTGTATGCGGAATTGATCCCGCGAACATGCGAACGCCAGTCCCGTATTTAGTATCGTACCATGGCCGGTAAATACACTACTCTGAGTTTAATTTAAAGTGAAGCGATTTGGAAAACTATATCCGGAGTAATATACACATCTAAAAATTATTACGGGTATGTTTAAATCGATTTCGAAAACACTTGTTTTCCATAAATTTGAATGGTTTTAAACTACTTTCAAATATACGAAATTGGTCAATAAAACACAAAACATTTGTTATTCACCCAAATCTATTATATCGACTTCAAAGTAGGCCCCTTCCTGGAAAATAAAAGGCGTGGTAAAATGAAATCCAATATTTTTGCATGAAATCGAAAGTTTCATTTGGCATAGTTAAAAGAACCGATTTAAGTCAAATGTAAAGTGTTTTTCGCGATGACTGCTGTCATTTTGAAGGTAATTCTATTATAACTCTCTCATATTTGCATAAAAATTGATATAGTCGATTTTCAAATTTTCTCCGAATTTTCTTTGATGCAGATGGCTGTCACTTGATGCCATGTCCGGATTATTTGATGAATGTACAATAACGTTCCAAACAAGCTCTCGGAGCTTCTAGAGAGTCACTATCTATGCGTGCGGCCTGGCGTTGTCCTGATGGAATACAATTCCCCTTCTATTAGCCAAAACTAGCCGCTTCTGGGCTATTGTTTCCTTCGAAGGTTAAATTTTTGACGATAAAGTCTCGATTTAAGAGATCAGCCGGGGTGTAGTTCCTGCCAATCACACCAAACGCACAAAAAAAACTTTTCTAGCCGTCAATGTCGGAATGGTCGTCATTTGCACTGACTGTGGTTCGATCACGACCTTTTTCTTTTGACGTTATCGTAACTAACCCACTTTTATCATCAGTCAACATCCGCGTTTGGTGCGATTCAGCAGTGATTAAATGAAGCAGGTGGAAATTCAATCAAAATGAAAAAATTTCCCTTATTCTACCGACATTTTCGCCAAATGGCATCTTTGATATCAAAATTGCCAGAATGAAATCGACGAAACAAAAATAACCCATGATGGGCCGTTGCAGTATTTTGTCTTTGCTGGTGTACGGCTTGGGCGGGCGGTCAGCCAAGGAAGTCAAGTGATCACAAAACTATCTGAGTAGCTATTTTTAAAGCATCAAATCTTATCCTTATAATAAATTATAGCATGTTGGAAAAATAATTGATTTCTTTATAATACACTTACTTAAACGTATAATTCAATTATTATCCGCATTTTCCGGAAAGGACTCTTGCGAATTTTGTTTTATCGACTGGAAACTGGTGCCTCAAAATGCTAGGTTTAGCTTCGAAAAAAAATCAAAAAGGACTGCTGGACGATCAATGTCCGGTGGTTATACGATGACATTTGTTGAGATTTAGGTTTCAGAAATCCCTTCAAAATGATAGCCTTGTGCGGTGGTGCGTTACCATAGTAAGGGTTACACATTTAGTGGTTTTAAAACAGTTAACAAAAAAGTCGTTTATTATCATATTCCATATCTTCAAGGACGCCTCCAAACCACAACGCGCACCAAACAGTTACTTTTTCACCAAACCCCATATGCGACAATTTTGCTTATTGACATAACCACCGAGTGAGAAATGAACTTTACTGCTGAAGAAAATTTTGCTCGAAAGATCGGCATTGAAAGCCTACCTAATCAGTATATCTAAGGCGTTGTGGTGCCGTTGTAGCCAGTCGGCTTTAATTATTGCGTAAGTTGGACTCTACATAGATGGAGGTGCAAATCCAAATGCAAAATAACGCCGTGGAATCGACAAATTTGCATTATCCGCCACACTTTTAGTAAAATAAGCGATATCTTCGGCAGTGCGGACATTGCGATAGCGCACAGGCCTGACGATATCTGTAACGCTTACAATCTTTTCAAATTTATTCATAATTTTGCCACGTGCCCACGTTTGAATCACCACTTTTGTAAATTTTAAGTAAGTTAAGTTTTAAGTTAAGTTAAGTTTTAAATTAAGTAAATAAGTTTTATCTATTTTTCCGCGTTTTTCGGTTATTAAACAATCCATATTTGTAAATGGCAAACCTTTCACTAAACAAATAATAGCACTTCAGATGATAGGTGTTTAACAGCTGACAGCCTTGCCAGACCGGCAGTTTTGAAATCACTAAATGCATAAACCTTACAACTGATGATGGGCCAACAACATCGATTTAGCACTTTTGTTTGAAAAGGATAAGCAAAATAACCTATCTGTTTATTATTCTTAAATGTATAATTTTTGCATTAAAAAAGGCATCGCATGTACAGCTAAAATAGGTCGTATCCTGAAAATAAATAATGTTAGCACAAATTTTAAAATGTACAGCACCATTAATATTAATACTTCTCCACAGCTATAATCAATAAATTCCACAAATCGACAGATCCACAGTTATTATAATAGAAATAACATAAACTGAATTCAATACATGTAAGTATTGAATACCATTTCTTTTTATTCTATGTTATTTCAACCGATTAAGCTATCAATGCTTTTGGCAGATTCAAAATTTAGTTCCAGTAAAAACTGGATTTTTAAAGTAAACTTGACATTATTATAAAAAATGCAACCAGCACAACATTGTACAAAGTTACATTCTTACAATTGTAAAAGCGGAAAAGTCAATCAATCACAATAAGTTTATACAATTCATACAGCAACGGAAAGAAACGAATTCCTCTGCAAAAAGAAAAAAAACATCTAAATCATCACACGTACATACAATACTTGTAATTTATGGATCATAAATTGTTAATAAACATTGTTATGACATTTAAAACTATATTAACAATATACTGGATAACAATGCTCTTGCAGCAGAGATTAAAAAACATAAACATACATATGGATATACTCGCCTCTAATGCTTGTTAGAATGAATTTCTAAAGCGAGTACGATCATATGTGTCGTATCCATGGGTTGGAAGAACATTAGAGTCTCTTATAAGCGTTTCTAATCGAACGACCGCAACAAGATGTTAACAACTTTTTTAACATTGCCACCTTTACTACTAGTTGTTGTCTTTAATGTTTTTTTGTGTTACTTTTACCACTGGTACCACTGCTGGCAATGCTGCTGATACAGCCACAGGTAATGGGTTTCAACCAGAAAAAAAAATAATGGTGGAACATGCAGGTCTACTACAATTTATTCATAAAATCATCTAATGTGTTATTTTTTCTGGGGAGAAGGAATCCTATTTATATTACTTGTATAAAATGCAGTTGGAGGTGGAGTCTGTGAAATTTGACTAAAGTCGGGTGGCAAATTTCTACAGTGCTGCCGTCGGAGTATAAATTTGGAGATCTCTGACTACAAAAGAATGTTCTTTGTTAATATAAACAAAATTACCCAACTTTTACGACACTTGTTTGAAATATATTGGTACGACAGTGGTTGAAAAACTAGCCGACATGACGTATATATTGTAAAATAAAGCGTGTCCCAACAAGAACGCAAGATTTAAATTTGGCGCCATTCGAAGTGTCATTGTTTGACATTTGAACAGTTGTTGCTGTTTGCTAGTAGAAGGTACGAGGTTAGTAAAAATGGAGCGCTACACGAATGAACAACGCATTCTCATTGTGAAATTGTTTTACCAAAATGGTGAAAGCTTTGCGGCTACAGTTCGCAAATTGCGATCAATTTGGCGTCACAATAATACTCCAAAAGAGTCACCAGTAAAGAGATTAATGGATAAATTTGCCAAAACTGGGTCTGTTAGTGATGTAAAGACAATAACGCGCCTTCGACCAGGTCGATCGACCAAAAATGTCGCAGCTGTACGGGATGATGTCGCACAAACTCCATCCAACTCAATTCGACACCGAGCTCAGCAAATTTATATCTCCAAATCCACTTTGCAGCGAATTTTGACGAAAGATTTGCGTCTTCATGCATACAATTGACTCAGGACCTGAAGCCTGCTGACCATGGACAGCGAAGGGAGTTCGTTAATTGGGTATTGGAGAGACAACAAGAAAATGCTGATTTTACCGATAAAATCATCTTCCGTCAAGAGGCCCATTTCCATCTTGATGGCTTCGTTAATAGGCAGAATTGTCGCATTTGGGGTGAGGAAAATCGTTGAGTGATTCACGAGAAGCAAATGCATCCTCAACGTGTCACTGTGTGGTGTGGATTTTGGGCTGGAGGAATCATTGGATCTTTTTTTACGAAAATGAGACATGTCAAGCGCAAACAGTCAATGGTGTTCGGTATCGTGAAATGATAACCAGTTTTTCCGTGCCTAGAATTGAAGAAATGAATGTGGCTTCAACAAGACGGCGCCACATGTCATACAGCCAGAGAAACAATTCAATTGCTGCATCAGTCATTTCCCGGTCGTGTTATTTCGCGTTTTGGAGACCCAAATTGGCCGCCTAGATCGTGCGATTTAACACCATTAGACTTTTTTCTTTGGGGGTTTTTGAAGTCGATGGTTTACGCGAATAAGCCGACGACGTCTCAAGTCTTAAAAGAGGAAATTGGACGCTGCATTAATGAAATACCGCAGCATTTATGCAAAACGGTCATTGAATATTTAAGTAAAAGATCGCGTGTATGTCAGCAAAGCCGCGTCGGCCATCTGCCCGATGTGTTGTTCCATACATAACCTCATTCTGTCTACTTTACGATATAATAAAGTTTCACGATTTTTTTTAAATATCTATGTTTTATTTAAAATTTAAATCTTGGGTGCACCCTATATATATTTTAAATTTCAAGGCGCTACGTTGTTTAGTATTTTCATTTGAGCCATCAAAATTAAACGATCTCAGTGAATTTGTAAACATGAAAACTTGGTCACAAAACTTGGTCAATAATTCCATTTGATAGGTTTCAGTCCAAACAATATTTAAGCCGAGCTAGGTTCTACTCTGGCGGAGTCTGTTTCTTCATGTACGACTGCAAAATATTAGGCAGCATAGTTTGAACGAGGCCGTACGAGCTGCCAAAACGAAGACTATAGCGGTCGACTAATTGAGGTGTCCACGGCAGACACGATTAAGAAAATCCATAAAATTGTTTTGAATGAATATGGGCTGAAGGTGCGTGAGCTTACTGAAATGATAGGCATTTCAAAAAGTGCAATGCATCGTGTATTGACTGAAGAGTTGAAGATAAGAAAGTTGTGCGCAAGATGGATGCCGCGTTTACTTTCAATAGAGCAAAAAGAGCGTCGTGAAGATGTTTCAGTAGAGTGTTTGGCGATTCGCGTGGGATTATTTTTATGGATTATCTTCAGAAAGAAAAGTCATCAACGAAGAATACTATACATATACAAATTTATTACAGAGTTGACGTGGGGAAATTATGGAAAAGTATTGCTCCAGTTCACACATCCACTATTATGAATTACATACATTAATGAATTACATACATTTCGAATTGTTTCCTTATTCACAAAATCTAACTTCTTTGGACTATTTTCTATTTGCAAACTTGAAAACTGTTACGTGGGCTAGTTTTCTGACTGCCCTCGTATTAGCTCTGTTCTGCGATCTAGCTATTCTTTTTTCTCTTATGGGCAAAGTGGTTAAAAACAGTAAAATGAAATAACGATAATTTGTCGAATTTCATAGAATTGAAAGAAAAAATAGACGTCGTTTTCTCCTACCTTTTAATATTCGTTTCGATTTTTCTAATTTTTGTTATCTTCTAAAGCTATTTCATCGTGGAAAGGACACATACTAGGTAGGATGCGAAAAATTTCTTCGTGTAAAACATAGTAAACTGAAGGCCCAAATTTTTCTCACTTTTATTAGAAGTTATTATGAACTTTCTTAGCTTTTGCCTACTGAAATGTGGTTTTGAATTATAGTAGCACATTTAATAGAAAATGGAAGGAACTGTAATCAAGATAATATATGTTTTAGCCAATAAGTGTTTTTGAATGGCTTCCAAATCACCATTCGCCAAATATGCAAAATTTGTCTTCCACCTTGCTTGGTAACAAGGATGACGTCATTTTGCTTTTGTTATTGCAAAAATTAATTACTCGATGTATTTTGATCACATAAATCGAATTTATTTAATTAATCAGCAAATATTGTGCAGAATCGGTATAAGAGTTTCATCACTAACAAATTACATGGAACAGTAATGAGTTTACAAAACCCTGGACCAGCAATCAGAGTCGTATATTTTGGAAAAGTTTAAATCGGAGTCGTCCACTGGTGGCTCGATTCAACAGCCATAACTCAGTATATTGCCTTAGCTTTCATATTTATCTATTTCATCTTCTATTTACAGAGTGGATGGTAAAAATGTTAAAACACGTGGACAGGATGGCTAAAAGTAGGAAAGGCTCCAAAATATCTGCTTTGCCAAAACCTATATAATAACAGCATGCATTGCTGTCCACTACGACACATTCTGGAGAAAACCCAAGAAAAACAGATCGACACGTACCATCTTTTCGACGATTATAAAACTTAGACGATTAGCCCGATATGGGAAAAACTGTATGAGGCCATGTCCAAATTTGGAATTCCTACGAAGCTTGTACGTCTTTGTAGGATGACACTGACTGACACGAAGTCTTTAGTAAAGATAGGCAAAGATCTAAGCGAGCCTTTTTACAACAAACGAGGATTTAGGCAGGGCGACAGTCTATCGCGCGACCTCTTCAACACACTGTTTACGTGGTCAAAGTGAATTTACAAATTGTGGAACGCATGAAAATATTTCTATAATTCCTTCAGAGGAATACATCCCCTCTCACATTATGGTCATGAAAACATTTAAATGCTGAAAAACAAAAAATTATATCACAGCTAAAAAAAGCCGTCATGAGAGCAGAAAAATATCGATAAAGTAATATTATGATAATTTTACAGCTGAGTGTTGTTCATGATCTAAAAAAAGTTTGAATACATCATTGTCATGTCACACATCTAGTACGTGAATGAACATTAAGCCACCACATGCATACACACGAATGGATGCATAGATTTTTTTTTTTTTTTTTTTTGAATATCTGGCGTGTACTATAACCGTAATAATGAATGAATATCATGATAAATGTATTTATTTAATATTAACAACAATAGCTGTAGCAGCAACAACCAAAGTTCTTACGGGCAATGAAACGTCTTGACCAAACCCATATTTATCATGTCTTTTAAGCTGCTAAAACAATCAACTGTGCACAATGGCAGAGAATAATAATCAACCCAAGGCGAAAATAGTCTGAAGCAATAAAATAGAGCATTATGAACAAATTACATGATAATATTAAACGCAACAAAATTCAATTTAATGATCAAACTTGGAAATAATCGAAATTTATAACCAACGTTTTATTTCGCGGACTTTTGCTTGCAAAGAGAAATTGTGTGCTCAACAAAACAATAGATTTGATAGAGAATGGTTTCTTTAACATGTTACGACCTAACAAATATATCTGAAATATTCAATTCTTAATGGAAAATGTACTTATGAGGTGTGCTCAAAATATACCCTAACTTTTCCTCTTATAATTTTTGAACATAAATAATTAATACTGTAGAAAAAAATTGTTTGAATTTTTAAGTTCGCAGAGTTTAACATTTCTCTACCTAGTTGGAACTTCTATTTGTAAACTTCAGAGGTAACCGAACTACTCTTACATATGGTCTCTGTAAAGGAAAATTAACGAACCTTTGAAGATTTCCATGAACATTGAGAAAGGGTGTCTGTTTCATCTCATTACAGAACATTAGAAAATTGTGAAGAATTAAACAACTATAGGGTGGTAGACTAATGCTCAATTTCAAGAATTGTAGCGAAATTGGAAATAAAAATGCAAGTAGAGGTCCATACGCTACCAAAAATCAAGCAGAATATACTACCCCAATGATTTCATGGTGAAGCGTCATGGCCTATATTCGATGACCTCAGGAAAAGTATATAAAAATATGAATTGCATTCCTTAATCAATTCCATACAATCCGGCTGCAGATGTCATCTATATTCTCCAATTCGTTACACCAACTTTTGACAATGTCTCACAAACATGGTTCATACAACGGAGTTGTGCTCGCTCGTTGCCGAAGGCATTTCACGGTGGAATATTTTAATCCCCTCACACAACACGTGCTAGCCAACGCAATAGCTGTATTTTGAGGCATAATAGCTGCATTTTACGTCGATGCCCCCATAAGTAATGGGTCCATACATTTTTGGGACTATTTTGCCTTAAAAACTTCGATAGTTTCCTAACTCAGGAATCTGTGTCTTTGCCAAAGTTGGATTTTCATTCATCGCATCTGTTCACAGTATGTTCAATACCTTACCAGGAAGTTGGATTTTCATTTGTCGCATCTGTTTACAGTATACCCAACACCTTACCAGGAAGTTGAATATTCATTCGTCGCATCTGTTTACAGTACACTCAATACCTTACCACGAAGTTGGATTTTCATTCGTCGCATCTGTTTACAGTATACTCAATACCTTACCAGGAAGTTGAATATTCATTCGTCGCATCTGTTTACAGTATACTCAATACCTTACCAGGAAGTTGGATATTCATTCGTCGCATCTGTTTACAGTATACTCATACCTTACAGGGAAGTTGGATTTTAAGTTATTGCATCTATTCACAGTACACTCAATACCCTACATCTAATTTCTAAGCTGACATTGCTAGTTTTCTCGACAGCTCAGCCAAGGTAATGAAATCATCTACAACACGAAGTTATTGGTTTTGTTCTCATTTACCGCGAGACGCACTTTTGCTTACTCCTTCTTAATGTCGGAGAAGATTGCAGTAACATATAGTACTTTTCCACCAATAAAGTATATACGTCAACCGACGGAATCGACTAATATTCCTCATAGAAGATGGTAGCAGTGGCATTTTCTGCATCTGCCTTCAAAAGTCTGATGAAGAGGTCTTACGACAATCAATGATCTTGTTAAAGACAAATTGGCTCAGCAAAATATTTAGCTGTTTTTAGAGAGCACTTCATTTCGTTCATTACTCTACAAATACTGGAATGCTAAACTCAGTCATTGCATAGCAACTTTATAGTTGAAAGAAATTTTTCAAAATTAGACATAGCGTAAATATATGATCAGATGCAGATTTACCAGCAGTAAAATTGCCACAATTGGGTCCAACAATCGGATTAGACAGAATGAACTTAAGTTCTTTATATTCGATATGCCTATCGACGGAAGCGCTTAAGCGACGTGAAGGATACAAGCCTGATATCGCAGAAATTGATGCACACACTTGAAAAACATTTTTATCAGTTCACTGCAACCAGTCTAAAATAAATCAGGCATTAGAACCCACCGCTATGTTGCCACTAAACCGTGGTATTGCCAGCTTTCGTGCCATGGTCGATAATTGGCGTTATTTCTTCAACTAGTGCTGCCAGACAAAACTATATATTAGGTGCGCAACTTAGTTCTTGCTGTTTTATAAAAATGCAACTTTATTATGAAAACAAGTTTATAAATGATTCATTAAAAGTATTACCCATCGCTAGCTACTACATTTTCCCATCTTTCTGGCAAAGCTCGAATTCCGTCACGGGTTTTACCGGTCCATGTTTTGAGGCTATCCACGAATCCAGCCACGAATCTTTGATGCCGTCATATGTGTGGAACTGCTGATCAGCTGATCGTGTGCCATCGAACGGAACAAGTGATAATTGGACAGCGCAATATCTGGAGAATATGATGGATGTTGTATGACTTCCCATTTCGGCATTTTCAGATAGATTTTAATGGTCTTGGCCACGTAAAACCGAGCGTTTTCATGCTGCAAATTACTTTTTCGTGTATCTCCACGTATTGTGGGCGTTTGTAGCACACAGCTCAGCTCAGTCGCATTCATTGAAGTTGATACCGATCTCCAGTGATGGTTCCGCTTAACTTCAACAGCTCGTAATAAATAACACCGACCTGGTCTCACCAAATACAGAGGATAACCTTTGCAACGTGAATATTTGGTCGCGGCGGTGACGTAGAAACATTACCGGACATTTCCCATAACTTTTTTGTCTTTGGGCAGCTGTAATGAATCCATCTTTCATCACCCGCTCCAATACGATGAAGACACCTCTTCCTTTTTTGTCACTGAAACAGTTGTTCACAGTTCACAAAACTACGCTTAACGTCCCTTGGCTTCATCTGATAAGGGACCCAAGTTCCTTGCTTTTGAATCATTCCCAACACATGCAATCGCTTGGAAATGGATTGGTGGGTAACTCCTAACACCAAGCAAGCTCTACCTGCGTTTGACATGGATGCCCATTAAGCAATGGCGTCAATTCAGTGTCTTCGAAGATTTTTCGTCTCCCTTCACGCGAATCTGTCATTAACATCAAAATCACTGTCTTTAAAGCGATGGAACCAATCTCGACACGTTGTTGTTTCACTTAAAGCAGCATCTTTGTAAACGTTTTAAAGCTCTCGATGAGCTTTAGCCGCCGTTTTCTTCGATTGAAAGAAGAAGATCAATACTTTCCGCATATGACGATTATTTGGCACAACATCATACATATTCACACAACCAAAAGAATATGACGTCAAAAGAAAATCACTATTGTGTCGAGGCGGTATGTTTACCACATGCCTAAGCTTGACTTATGACGTTTAGATTATGGCAAAATCGGCTAGCACTTACAGCTGGCACCATCTATTGGCAAACAGATGGCCAT
This sequence comes from Philornis downsi, assembly GCA_019455685.1. Lineage (NCBI taxonomy): Eukaryota > Metazoa > Arthropoda > Insecta > Diptera > Muscidae > Philornis > Philornis downsi. The sequence continues at coordinate 367,256 of JAHXMU010000252.1, forward strand.
CATTGTCCTTACATTAGGGTAGCCCAGCATAACCCCGACATAGTCACAGCCTATTCCAAAAGACTCTCTCAAATACTTTGACAAAATGAGCTTAATCCTGGTAACACATTGCGTATACTAGGGGTAGTAATAGCAGCAAAACCCATATGAGGGTATGAAAAACCATACTCAGACAACCCCTGGTCGCACTGTGTCTGAAGTAAAGAAAGTTGCAAACATGGCTTTTCCTAGTATGATTGTTTGCCAGAAATTAATTGTGTCTTGATCTGGTTTATTTTATCTCCCACCGTGGCGTGGTCACAAATCAGAGCATTAAAAAAATTCTTACTTAAACAATTAAAGAAGGTGTCTACAATTTCAATCCATGGCCATTTTCATACATGGCAGCTGTAATAGATATCTCAGTTCTGGATTGAATACATTTTTGTCTTGTCTTTCGTGCCTGCTAAGCGAAGCTGATAACCGCTTTACATTTGTCAGGAAGATCCGCCAATTAGTCACGTTGAGTGTAAAGTGTTGATTCTTAAATCAAGGTTTTGATAACATTTTAGGAGGCTGGTCATGATTTTGAGGCATCAATTTTCGTCTTTTCCCTTTCATGTTCATAACTATTCTGTTTTAAAAATGAGTGGCTCATTAAACAACCGCGGCCGATCATAGTATTGGGGTTGACTACAACTTACAAAAAATGTTAATTGTTAATAACGGATTTCACTCACTTTCCTAAGAAGCAAAGCCAACATCGCCTTGCTTATATTGTAACAATTTAATTATTCGTGGAACACAATTTCTGGCCAACAATCACACTTGGTCACCCACTGTGTCAATTATACTCTTTCATCAATGGATCCAATCACTCACATTAATTGCGACGACGATGCCGACGGCGCTCACACTCAGCTGCCAGTACGACATCTCAATGAGATAATTAAAATAATTTTACATAATTAAACTATTACTAATAACAAAACAAATGTTTTTCATTTATTTGTTTTTGTTTTATCACAAATTGCTGAGATTGCTAAGCTTTTCTAATGTCAGATAATGCTGCAATGAATATATTAAACTGCACATGGAAATAGCGTGAAACATCCAACGGCACTGATTTGAAACAGAAATGAAGAATTTTTATTACTTGTAATCCTCCAGCTAATGGAAGACATGTGTACTAAATGTTTCATTGCATGCCCCGGATGGGGTCACGATTTTTCTAATTAATAATTTCCATTTAATTGAAAAGTGTTTGTTTTTTTAGGTAAATTTCATGAATCATGCCAACTTTTTGAGTTGTATTGTTTTGTATTGTGTGATGTGTGACAAATTTAGCTGTTCAAAACTGAGTCAATAATCATGATGAATGTTGTTGAATCGTGATATCATTAACATTTTTAGCGCCTTTCCCAGGGGCAGCACTTGGGAGCGATGTGATAACGTGAGTTAAATCGAACATTTTTGTTGTAAAACAAAATGAGTTAATGTGACATTTTTGAATGTTTATTCACAAAAATCTTTTGCATATTAAAGTTTAGTGATTACTATAGGGATGAATGAGGCACACGAAAGTTTATATTACAAAATTATAGCGTGCACAGAATGTAAGGATAGAATAGAATAAAGTATCTCATAGTATACTTTGTGCTAAGTTGCAATCTATGGAACTTCATTCCTTGATGCCAAAATGGTTAAAATCATATTTGTCAAATAGAATATGCAAAGTTGTTATTAATAGTTATGAATCTCTTCCATATTTGCAAATAGCTGGCGTAACGTAAGGCAGTATTTTGGGATCATTGTTGTTTAATTTATTTACGAATGATGTTTCCAACTGTCTTAAAAAGCAAAATTTCTTTTATATACAGGGTGGGCCATAAGGGTGTTGGCGGTTTAAATATTCAATTAAAAAAAAAAACTACGAAACATAAAAAAAATATATTTGTATTTTTAAAAAGTAGAAGCATGGGAATTTTTACCACTTAAAAATAATGTTGTCCAAATGGCTTCCCTCGGCTGCTTGACACTCTTGGAACCGAAGTCGCAAATTTTGGAAAACCCGTTGAAAAGTTGTTCTCGGTATTTTGTTACTTTCCTGAATAATGTTCCTCTTCAACTGCTCTAAATTGGTCGGATTATTCTCGTAGACTACAGATTTGAGGTAGCCCCATAGAAAATAATCGCATGGAGAGAGATCGGGGCTACGTGGGGGCCATTCAATTTCCCCCTTTTCGAAATGAGTTTTCCAGGAAAAACATTTTTCAGCAGCTCTATGGATACCCTAGCCGTATGACATGTGGCCCCATCCTGTTGAAACCACATCCTCGAGGTATTGCCTTGAAGTTCTTGCAAAGCTGGCACCAAAAAGTCTGCTAGCATGTTGCAATAATTGTTCGCTCTAACCGTCATCGCATGCCCTCTTTCGTCCTCAAAAAAGTATGGTTCAATAATACCGGTTGACGTTGTCCCAGCCCACACGACAAGCTTAGGGCTGTGAAGTGGTCGGGGATTAGTCTCGGACCAGAACCGACAATTTTGCTTGTTCACATGGCCATTAAGTTGAAAATTGGCCTCATCACTAAAAATCACGTTGTTGAAATTATTGAACCGCTCTAGCATCAAATTGACAAAGTTAAGTCGGTTATTGGCATCATCGGGTTTTAATTCTTGCACTATATGAATCTTTTAAGCCTTCAAATGCAAATCACGTTTCAAAATTCGTCGTAAAGTTGTTCTTTTGACATCCAAAGACTGACTTCTCTTACGTGTTGACTGTTGCGGATTTCGCTGAACTGAAACACGAACACGCTCCACAATATCGGCTGATCTTGCAGAAACTGGGCGACCACGAGCCGTAATTGGTACTGTTGAGCCGGTTGTTTCGAACATTCTGATCCATTTTCGTATCACATTGGCGCTTGGAACTTCACTTAAATCGTGTAAACCGTGTTCATGCCGATACAAACGTCGTGCAGTAATCACTGATTTATTGTTTTCGTAATACGCTCGGACACAAAATGCACGCTGCACCCCCGTGTACGGCTCCATGGCGACTAAATTTTCAGGAAGCGGCGCAGCGAACAACATATCCCCCCGCCACCCCGCGCCACGCATTACCGAGAAATTGAAGAATTAAATCGCCAACACTCATATGGCCCACCCTGTATAAATGTCTTAAAAAAATATATCACAAAATCTGTAATATTTCTGAAGCCCTATATCTTCTGAATGATTTAGATTATATTCTTGACACACAGGGAACACCATTCCCTAAACAAACTTTCATAAAATCTATCTAAATGTGTAAATATTTCATCTTCAAGGTCTTGTAATCCATTTAAACTTTTTTGGTTCTAATCAGCATATTTTCATCTTGAACTATTTGTATAAACTTACAGCGTTTATACTTACTTACAATAATTTGAAATTAAATTAATTAATACTCAATTTGTACTTCAAAAATGTACTTAATTTGAGTTGCCAATTAATGTACAGGTCGTATTCAATCGTGAATTGAGTTTGTTGCCTATTGTGAATTGATTAATGAATTGTAAATAGATAAATCGTAAAGTGACAAGTTAAGTTAGTATACCAAAAACGGCACTTCTTTGCATCACATCATAGCGAGTAGTCATTTTTACCCTCATCTCGAATTCTACATTAAAATTACTTATTATAACGTGAACAGAACTTCTGTTGTTCACCAATCATTTCATAAGCATTTATGGTAAGGTATAACCGCTGTCCTCAAGGATCTATCCACTATCTCTAATCCTTCGGGGTTTTATTATCTTTTGTTTATCTTCTTACCTAAATCCTAATACAATTTCTCGTTATACGAGAGATTGTAAGTATCTCAGGCTTTACTCAATTTCTAGAGCTAACCCACTACCCCAAACAGGTGAAATCTGCTTTACCAAAGATATAGTCCACATCCTAACAACCACAACTACGCTGAAGACTCGATTGGAATCCACGTCAACCGCTATCATCAAACTCTCTCCAAATGCTAACACCAATCGACCCTTCCTCCCTTAGCACAAACGCTAACGTTTGTTCACTATTTTATATAAAACGTTTGTTATAAAGTTTCGAAAATATATTATATAATCTCTACAGGAAAAATATATCTTCCCCAATCATCCTAAACCTATAATGATCAATTCTACAACGATATGAAAGCAACCAATCGATTTTATGAATTTATTTGGACTGATGTTTTAGATACGCATTCGAAATATTTTCTTGGTTCAGTTTGGCATTTCGAAAATAACTTTTTTGATATGACTTTGTCATGTGGCAATCCACTATGTGATTTTGGGATGCACAGTAGGATCATAAATTTCATCTTCATAAATTCCAACAAAATTTTGAAATTTTCTAAAAATTTGAAATTGTGATACGAATTACAAATATGCGAGTATATATAAATTATGCATAAGTGTAGTATATAGAAGTCTGAAACTTACCACATTTTCTATGCGCAGTAAATATTTTTTGGATCTGAAAATGAAGAAAATTTCAAATTTAGTTTAAGGCCTGAATACTGGTAGAGAAATATACGAAATTTTAAAATTTTAAAAATACTAGAGGCACTTCTAGACTATAAGCTAAAACGCATACGCCGCTTGCATTCCTTATTTATATAGAGGGGAAAATATAATACAGGGTGGAGCAATAGAACGTGCATATTGCATCATCTTTTTTTGCGGGGCTTATGGAGTTTTAGTCGCGGGGTAGTGGAGTTTGAATCACTTCGACGGGAAGCGTCGCGCATTTTGCGTGCGCTCATTTTACGAGAACTCTCGTTCATATATTGCTACTAGGCGACTACATTGTGCTGAATATGGACTACGGCGAATTAGTGAAGCTCCGAGTGCTAATTTAGTTAAAATATGGGTAAAGCGTTTTGAAGAGACCGGTTCAACATTTAAACCACAAGCAAATGGTCGCCCAAGAACATCTAGGACCGAAGACAATGTTGAGACAGTTATGGAGTCAGTACGAGGAAATCCACAAATGTCGACTCGCAAGAGATCGTCTGTCTTACAATTATCGCGACGAAGTTTGCAACGAATTTTAACATTGCTTCTTAAACTGCATCCATATAAGCTGCATTTAACACAAGAGTTGAAAGAGTCTGCTTCACAGCAAGGCTCGTATTTGCTAATGAAATGCTTAATCGATTTTCCAATTTTGACAATATACTTTTCTCTGACGAGGCTCATTTCCTTATGAATGGGTTCGTAAACCGTCAAAATTGTCGTTACTGAAACAGTGAAAATCCCAAAATCAAACACCAGAAACCATTGCATAGTCCTAAAGTGACAGTATGGGCAGCAATCTCTGGCAGAGGAATAATTGGTCCTTTTTTCATCGAAAATGCGCGGGCAAAAACGTCACGGTTAATACGGAACGCTATGTTGAGATGTTGGACGAATTTTTGGCTCCAGAAATTGAAAGTTCAAGAATAGTGAATTCCAGAACTTGGTTGCAACAAGATGGAGCTACCTGTCATACATCAAATGACTCCATGGCGGTGGTGAAGCAGATATTCCCTGGCAGACTGATTTCGAAAAGAGGTGATATCCCATGGCCCCCACGTAGTCTAGACTTGACGCCTCTTGACTTTTTTTTGTGGGGATACCTCAAACACAAAGTCTACAGTAATAATCCAAGAAACATCGTTCAGCTCAAGTAGAATATCCGTGGTGAAATGGCAGCCATTACACCAGTATTACTGAAGAAAGTTTTCAATAATTTTCGTTTGCGGTTAGAGGAGTGCCGTCGTAGAGAGGGTCACCATTTAGATGATGTTATTTTTAAAAAATAAACCCCATTTATTACTCTACAATGCCTTAGATTTATTTTAACCATACCTTTTGTATTTATGTTTTAATCTATTTTTTAAATATGCACGTTCTATTGCGCCACCCTGTATTATTGGGCCACTAAGTGCATTTTAGTTCGACACAACAGAGAGAGTCAAGTCGACTTAAAGAAAGGTTGAACCATTTCACAGCCGAAATTAGGAAGGAGTCATTTTGATATCAAGTCGTAATCAAATTGAAGCCAAGTTCAAATCTAAACCAATTATAACCGCGACTTAAAGTAAGGCCGAACCATTTTACAGGCGAAATTAAAAAGGAGTCATCTTGATGCCAAGTCGTAAACAAATTGAAGCCAAGTTCAAATCGAGCCCAATTATAACAACAACACGTAGCCAAAGACTAAACAAAATTCAAACTGATCTCTAACTCGAAAGCTACAAGTTTCTTATAGTTTCTGCAACAGAAGACGATAACAACAATTTCCATCATGGCATAACCATAACTTACACGCTATAAACAATTAAAACAAACAAACATCACTCACCCTAAAGTGGAGGTAAAATGAAACCAATAATTATCCGGCTTAATTACATTTCTCATTCTTCGCCTCAACTTAATTGGCTTCTAACGAAGAAAGCCACGTAATGGACTCCAGATCATATATCATGGTTATCTAACAAAACAGCACGAACAATTTTTAGCGCCCTTTTAGGCCCGCTTTAGAGGTGGATTGAGGGGATTCATTTAGTTTCCCCCATGATCGTTTTTGCGTTACTATGCATTTTCATCCTCTGCGATGGGGTTCTTCAGAAATGGTGTTCAGTTATTTCTTATTCTTAGATTATTGTAGACGTCAACGAGATTCAGGCGGTTGACCTCGATGAGAGAGCGAGGTACCCATACATCGAGGTTGCTCACAAATCCGAGCTCTTTTATGACCCCCTTGAACGGCTGAGACTGATTTTTTGATTATTTCAGCTATTTCCCTAACTTTTACATGAAGATTAATAATAATTAATTCTTTCACCTCCTCGGAAACAATTTCTTTTGGTTGTCCTAATCTGGGAGAGTCTGTAACGAAGAAGAAAATCCGTAGAAAATCTTCTGAACCATATTTGACAAGTTCTTTCATTGGGTCCATTTTCTTCATAAACAGACTTTATTTTTCGGTAGGCAGCAGTTTTTCCTTTTCAGAAATAATACAGCAAAATATGCCTAAAATTTTTTTTCGCTTATCTTTTTTCACTTTTTGAAACTAATTTTTTTTAACGTTATAACCACTCACGACTAGAATGAGAATGCAGATAAACCTTAGTAAACAGTATAGAGAAGGGGTGAGAGGAAGCTATGATAGTGTTTGAAGAAATTCTACGTCATGAGAAGTGACGTATGGGTGAACTAACGAATTAACCGAACGAACTTTCCGAACAACTCAATATACACGTATTATGCGCTTCACGTAAAAGAGAATTCCAAGAACTTCGGATTTCTGCGCTCCTTCATTAATGTGTCATGCCACGTTTTGATGGTGTTTCAGAAGCTTAATCCTTCAATGGAAGTTCGGTTGTCGTTCCATTGCAATTTCATGCTCTGCATTACTTTCATCTTTAAATATTAAAGTTTTAACACTGACGTTTCAATCCCAATCTCTCAATCTTCTACCGGATAAAAGGCGGATTGCAAGGAAACATCTAGAGCGTTAACACCTACACCTACTAATGGAATTAGAAAATTGTAGAATAGCTCCAGTAATTGTGCACACCTTTGTTTTTGTTTTTTAAAGAAACGTGCGACCTGTCCTCATTTCTGCGCTTTTTTTTTTGTACATCCACAATTTACGAATACAATCGTATTCATAAATCGATAATAATTTGTAAGATATTTAGTAACAAGAAAAAAAGTGGGACATATAGCATTACACGTTGCGACCCAAATTACAATAATCAAATTACCAACCTATAAAACAGTCCTCCACAATTTTTCGACACACAAATCAAAATGGTCCACATACGAATGCTAGCGGAATGGAATAACAAAAGTACAAACTCATATCCTGCGGATATGAAATTACCTTTTTATGTACAACTTGCATGTGAAATCACTAAATACTGGCATTACGTTTTAAGGTGCCCCCTCCCTATAAGTGATAAAATGATTGATTTAAAGATCGAAGCAAATTGTTCAATACCATTTAGGCTTAAATGAACACTTATTACAATATAAAATGCTATTTTACACTATTAAATCCTCCCGTAAATGTCGATAACAAAGACAACGACAACGATGATGACGACGATGGCTGCAACTGTCTCAACGCCAAAAAAGCTGCTGAAGCTGCAGTATAGCGATATGCAGCACTGCCGCATGCTTCACTTTAATACTGAGAAAGATTTAAAACAATGGCACATAACAAAAATTATGTGCCTCAGCCAGAGAAGCCAACTAACCAAAAGATACAAATCGTTTATGGCCAATAATAATTCATTTTATGATGCTTAAGCCTTTTTTTCTGTCCCCGGTCGTAACATGAACATTTTTCTTCTGAAACCAAAAGAAAAACCTGCGAACTGCGGCAAAACTGCCTCCATTGATCGTCGTCGACGTCTTCCTCGTCGTGGCGGCTGTAAGTTAAAGGCCGCGAGGCCACATGCTCGTATATTTTTCAACATCAACTTGTGCACTTGTTGCACGGACATGTTGCAACATGGACATGGCCAAACCGAGGGACGCTACACACGGATGGCCACCAAAATGGATTTGGTGCTACAACCAATGATGACGATGAATGACCACCAAAATCAAAAAGGCCATAAATGGTTGTAAAATTCAACAATAACAACAAAAAAGGCCAAAGGATCTGGGTGAGGAGTTGAAAGATACAAAATGTTAAAATGTTAACATTGTTCTTCCATATTCGTGGAACACTCAAAGAAAAGGCTGCGAGGATGAATAGGAACGCGTCAAACGCCCAATTACACTGAATTGCGATCGTCCAAAAAAGTTAGATGTGAATTCTTGGAACAGGAATATCTAAAAATGATTTATGTGCAGAAAAGATGATTAATACAGTGAACATTACAAAGCAACAGTAATTCCTTTTTGCAGAGATTATAGCTATTTTTTATTCTTCACCTAATAAAGAATATTAATTGTTGCTAAATCGGTCAATTTATTTGAGAAGTATCGGAACGGGCATGGTAATGTAACTAGATTTGACTCTCCATATATGTCAGATGTGCATGTACGAATAAGCCATACAATTTTTATGGATAGGATAGAAGGATAGAAGGGGCATGGTTAATGGATCAAATTTTGACAAGCATTATAAAGCAATACGACAGACTTTAAACTAGTTTAAGTGAATTCCATAGCATTCCATGAATGAGATGCCTCAGAATTTCTCACATTCAGTGAGCTTCCATGCATTGAACATTTTAGACTTCACTGAGGAGTCACTACTAAGCTAGTCAACGACTTAACTACTACAAGTGTTCGTCTGCACATCAAGGTGAACTCCGCTCACAAAAAATATTGAGCATAACATCGTCAATTGAACCTAAGGTAATATAAAGGGTGATTTTTCAATTGTAGTTTTTTTTTTTTAAATCGAATAAAACACTCAAATTTACATTACATATTACCATTTTTTATTGAAATCAATAAATTGGTCTTTGCCATTTAATTTTTAAAGATAATTTCATGCAAATGTTGTCCTCGGCTCCGTCTCAAAATGTCCATTCGGAAGGTCCAATTTTTCGTCACATTTCACAAATAACGCATGTTATGTTATCCTGTAAGGCTTCAATAGTGTTCGGCTTGTCCACATAGACTAACGACCTGACATAACCTCACAAGAAATAATCAAGAGGCGTTAAATCGCAAGATCTTGGGGGCCAAATCGAGAGATAAGTTGCTCACCAAATTCATCCCTCAACATATCCATTGTTTCACGAGCAATGTGGCATGTTGCACCATCCTGATGAAACCACATGTCAAACAAGTTCAACTCAGGCAATTGGGTCAAAAAAAAAATTGGGTACCATGGCTCGATGTCGTTCGTGGTTGACGGTAACTTTTCTTCTACGGTCATCTTTGAAGAAAACCATAAACCCATAAACCACAACAGACTGTCGTCCATCGATAATTCATGTATGGCATGTGGCTGTTCAAAACTCCCGATGCGACAGTTTTGCTTGTTTACGTAACCGTTCAGCAGAAAATGAGCCATTCACCAAAAATTAGACGTTGTGATAGATCATTCGGCTTCAATTCTGGCGTGAGTTGAATTTTATAGGCTTTCAAACCCAAATCGACGTGTGATTGGCATGTTTTACTGCCCAAACGCTGAGAACGGCGACGAATTGACTTTTCACGATCGCCATTAACACTGGTCGCTACGGCTGCAATATTTTTTTCGTTACGCAGTCTACGCATGCGAGTCGATGGTTTTATGTCCTACAAAGTAAATTTGGTGCGAAATTTAGAGATAACAGCACGAATTGTTGATTCAGCAGGTCGGTTATGACGACCATAAAATGAACGTATCAAACGATGCACATTTGTCACAGAGCACGAATTTTGATAATAAATTCCAACGATTTGCAATCGTTGCTCATTTGTTAGTCTTTCCATGATGAAATAGTAGGGTATACTGTACACTTTTCACTTTGACAGATGACGTTTGGACGCCATTATCAACCAGTGCTGCCAACCTGAAAAACTTACAATTTTCAAATTTTAATAAATTTACTAAAAAATTTAATAAATAAATAAAATTTAAAAATTTTAATAAATGAATAAAATTTAAAAATTTTA
>JAHXMU010000252.1:381879-395256 GCA_019455685.1 Philornis downsi
GAGTTGACGAAATCAAAATTTTGCATGATTGGCTGCCATAGCATCGAGATCATAAGCACTACTCAAAATTTCAGTCATCTGGCTTGCGTTTCCTACATCATCGCAGAAAACCCATAAGATACGGTGAATTTTCCCTTTGCTGATGTTCATCTTAGACGTACGCTCGAACAATACTGAGTCAAGGAATCACAAAATTGTTTGAATAGTTTTTTCAGCGCGAAATATTATCTATCTAATGCCATCTAGCGTAACCCAATCACACTTATACAATGAATGTTCAAACTCCTGGCATCTTAGGATGACAGAAATACCTTTGGCATTCAGGAAATAATTTTCACCAAAATATGAGGTGCGCTGACGAGAAGGAAAGTCAAGGAAATTTGACTTGTATTCTTACACCGGTAAGTGGATTGTATTGCGTTGATTGTTTTTTTCGGGTAAATGGATAATTTATTTGAAGAAACTTACATTTATTGTAGAGATTTGTGAGTTGCTTTGTCTCAGATGAGGATCTAGAGAAAAAGAGACCGAGTCACCGTTGCCTTGCACCAGGAAACCTCAGTTTTATTTTCGACGAGCTTATGTCAATGATAATGAACAATAATTGCCATATGACTAGAAAATAAGGTTACAATTCATGGTAGCATGATTAAGTATGAAAGTACAATGCATTTCGTACATCTAGATAATGTATTCAGTACGAATTTTAATTCAAAAAAGGTATGTAAATTATTATTAGCAAATAATATAGTTCATCAAAAAAAAAAAAAAAAAAAAAAAAAATTAATTATTGAACGGTGTGCAATACGTTTAACAATGAGAGATACATATTACTAAAGCCATCTATTTGAAACATAATCTATTTATTTTTATGACTTATAGGCCGTATTTATAAATTTTTTTTTGTCGAAAGCACGACAGAGGCGAAGCCGTTTGAACCGGGACCGTTGTAGCTTTTATGATAATTTATCATAGTCTTGCGGATATTAGTTTGGAAAATGTATAAAACCGGTCTAGTAGGAAAGAGTTTACACTTACGAGTACACGGACCAAATCATCCTCTAGAAATATTTGCCAGTACTAATATACTAGAAAAAAATTACCCCTAATACTAATATTCTCTTTCTCGGAAACCGCCCTAAATATGGAGGAGGTTATTAAAACAATTCTTAATAACTTCTTCATTTATATTTATATCCTATGTAGCCTATATCGATATATGAAAAGAAGAAACATCGGTGTTCTTCTGAAGATCGATGGCTTAACAAGTGAACGAAATCGATCCAATCGAAAAAACCTGTCTTGTTAAAGACTATTCTCCTTTTGAACAGAAAAAAAAATAGATTAGTTCTAACAACTAAGTTCTCGCGGTTTACCAATAGATGGCGCCAGCTAAATGTGCTAGTCGATAATGCCATAACCAAAAACGTCGTGATCCAAACTTAGGCATATGGTAAACATACTGCCTCGACGCAATAGTGATTTCCTTTTGACGTCATATTCTTTTGGTTGTTTAAATATGTATGATTATGGGCCAAATGATCGTCATATAAGGGAAGTATTGATTTTTTTCTTTCAATCGATGAAACCAGCTTCTGACACCCATCGGGAGCTTTAAAACGTTTATAGAGATGCTGCTTTTAAGTGAAATAAAGTGTCGAGATCGATTCTGTCGCTTTAAAGATTTGCTTGCTGATTGGCTGGTAGTCACCATAGCAGTTGTAAATCTTTATAAAACTTGGCACTTCATAAAACTTGGTGCCCGGGAATTGTGAATGAGATATTTCGACTAACCCCTTTCTGGCACCTTCCATGAAAATTGCTCTAATTTCCTATGTTCACATTTTTCCTTATAGTTCGTAGTTTGCCAGCTGCAGTAATTTGAAATTTTAGAAAAATAAAAACTTTTACCTCCCATACAAATAATTGATTTAATTCAAATGTTTCTAGTTTCATATCACATATCATACTTTTGGTACACATTAACTGTGTGGTCAACTAAGTCCTGAAAATGAAATTTGTGTGCACTACCACACTTCTCACATATCTCACATAGAAATTGATCGATTAATGGATATTTAAATTTCCCCTGTAACACACTAATTGTTTGACTGAAGTTACTTAAACCTTTTGTCGTATATGAATGTAATTTCTCTAAGTGTATACAGGGTTGCCCATATTCGACGGACCCATGTTTTTTAAAAAAAAATCAAGGAAAAAAATAAAAATTGTTCCAAGTAGATTTGTTTACATCAATTTTTGAATATGATATCTCTCAAATGGCCGCCTCTGGCGTTGATGGCGTATTGTGCCCTTTTTGCAGCATTTTCCATCGTTTCCGCCAACATTTCGGCCGGAATAGCGGCTATTTCTTCACGAATGTTGTCCTTGAGCTCTTCTACGGTCCTTGGCTTGTTAACCTAAACCTTTGACTTCAAATGTCCCCACAAGAAGAAGTCAGCGGGCGTCAAATCGGGCGAACGCGGTGGCCAGTCCAAATCACCACTTTTCGACATCAAACGGCCTGGAAACAAATTCTTCAGAAAATCGATTGTTATGCGACTTGTGTGCGGTGGAGCGCCGTCTTGTTGAAACCAGAACTGCCCCATACGCTTTCGACGAATAATTGGCATCACAAAATTGGTCATCATGTCGCGATAACGCTCCTGGTTGATGGTAACAGCATGACCATTTTCGTTTTGGAAGAAAAACGGCCCAATGATCGTTTTCGCACTAACGCCGCACCAAACTGTGACTTTTTCGTCATAAAGAGGCAATTCTTGAATATCCTGAGGATTTTCAGTGGCGTAAATACGGCAATTTTGCTTATTTACGGTCCCATTCAATGTGAAATGGGCTTCATCGGACATGATAATTTTGTTCCAAAATTGCTCGTCATCATCGGCCATTTCGATGACTCGTTGGGCCCATTCCAATCGACGAGGCTTGTCCGCAGGCAACAATCTTTGCGTCAATTGAATTTTGTACGGGAACAAATGCAAATCAACGCGAATAATCCGTTGTAAAGTGGACCGAGCCATGCCCAACTGCTGAGAACGGCGTTTTTGGGATGTTCTTGGGGACCTCTCAACACTGGCTCGTACGGCAGCGATATTCTCGGCCGATCGCCTTGGTTGACTTTTATTTGGCCTCTTCGGATTAGAAAGAGCCTCACCAGTCGAAAATTTTTCGTATAAACGCTTAATGGTGTTCTTAGAAGGCGCACTTCTCACATTTTTTAATATTTTAAAAGCACGTTGAGTTTTCACAATTGACTTCTTCTGTTGAATGTAAATTTCAACTATTTCAGAGCGCTCGCGTGGCGTGTATTGTTCCATGGTAAAAATCTGCTTGGACTGAAGCTTCAAATGCGGTATGTCATTAAGCGATCTGACATCTCTGTCAAAAGTTATGGCGTTGCCAGGTGGGTCCGTCGAATATGGACAACCCTGTATACTGGAAAGATCATCAAAACCACTCCCAGAACTTTCAAGTATGATATACATATGTATGTAATCTCTTTCCCTCTTTATCTGTAAATAGGACTTTACGTTTACGACAGTAAGTTATGTTTGTTCCTCTCACTCCCATTATATTGTCTATTGTTATCTCCTTTTCACTTGTTATGTAAAGAACAACATTCTAGAATTAAGTCTATGATAAACAACACTATTCTGTAAATATGTTTGTCTTTGTTGCACCCTTTATGTAAATATGTGTTCTCTCTGAAATATCGTAGCATATTCTAGAATAAATCATTTTAGTATAAATAGAGCAACTTTGTACGTTTGAAGGGATTAATAAAGTTGACGTTGATGTGGAAATACGTTCCACGATACCAAACTTTGTTAACTATGTTAGGATATAATGCTTGGTAGGGTTAAAAAAATGTCTTAAAGACGCTCTCTTTCCCTCTCTCTCTCTCTTTGTTGAACTGAGTCAAATCTTTTCTGGGATAGTTAACCTTTGAATTATCATGAATTACGATACACTGACTTAGTTTGAATTATAAAAAATTGACTTGAATTGCTTAGAATTAATTAATTCTTTGCCATTTTAACTAACATTACAATTGTAAAAAAACACTATTTTGTTGTAAATAATTAGCAACACAAAGGCGGAAGGAGGAGTCATGGTGAACCTTGAAGGTGTCTGTGTCTGTCTTCCTATCACCAGCCGCCAACAGGATTGCTTTACCAGCCTGTATTCAAATCTTCAAACAAAAAGCCACTTTTATAATATAAGTAAAGAAAATTGATATTATCTCTTCTGATTCTTTTCTTACCGTAAGTATCGAGATGACCTCCTGGATAACTCTTAGACAAATTACCTTAGTTAACTCATATATAGCCAAATTTATATCTTTCATTCAAATTTTTTAAATGCAATAAATCGGGTTGTTCGGAAAGTTCGTTCGGTTTTTAAAAAAAAAATATTTGCAAATTTGAGTCTTTTATTCGATTAAAAAAAAAAAAAAACTACGATTAAAAAATCACCTTTTATAACGTTTTGCTATAAAAGCAACATCAGGGTAACTTTTGAGGTCTATCCAACTTTAAGGTTTGTCCGATATTTCATTTGCAGCTTGCAGTCGATACGATATTGATCACTCAAGTAAGTAAGAAAAATTCATGGAACTAAAATCATTATCGCCCATGAAATATTTCAATGGAAATAGGGGACATTTTTGACCGTACTCTCCGAAATTCACATAGTTAAAGGATTTTGTTTTTAAATGATTGTTAAGGTATATATTTTTGCGACAAAACAATGCGCATTCATGGCGTACGCAATGCTGTACTATAACCATTGTGCTCATCAACGGTTGCAAGTACGGTTACCCACGTATCGATAAGCCGATTAAAATGTGTATTATTGCTCATGTAGGCCGTCATTGGCAATCACAAATATAAAAGCTTAAATACAATTTCATGTTATTTTATTCCATCGACATTATCATGGAATTTTTACTCGAGTGCATGGATTAATGCTGAATATCATCCTCCAAAATATCTACTTACTATGCTTTATGTTCAATATCAGGGTTGGTAATATGTAATAAATGTAAAAATTACGAGTACAAGTATTGAACGCGATTTTCTACTTCGCATTCGCAGCAGCCAACAGACAGACAGATCCTGTAAGATATCCAACATAATCGTATAGCAACATACGAGTATGATGATGCCCATATTCGTTCCTAAGCTGTTGATTGTGTTGGTTATGAGTTCATATCGTTTTATAAACGGTGTCCCAACAAGAACGCAAGATTTAAATTTTAAATAAAATACAGATATTTAAAAGAAAATCGTGAAACTTCATTATGTCGTAAAGTAGACAGAATGAGGTTATGTATGGAACAACACATCGGGCAGACGGCCGCCGCGGCTTTGCTGGCACACACTCGATCTTTTAATAAAATTTTCACAATAGTTATTTCCTTTTGACGTCATATTCTTTTGGTTGCTTAAATATGTATGATTTTGGGTCAAATGATCGTCATATGGAGGAAGTATTCATTTTTTCCTTTCAATCGAAGAAACCAGCTTCTGACACCCATCGAGAGCTTTAAAACGTTTATGGAGATGCTGCTTTTAAGTGAAACAAAGTGTCGAGATCGGTTCTGTCGCTTTAATCTCGCACCAAATTTACTTTGTTGGACATACCACCATCGACTCGCATGCGTAGAGTGCGTACCGAAGAAAATATTGCAGCCGTAGCGACCAGTGTTAATGACGGTCATGAAATGTCAATTCGTCACCATTTTCAGCGTTTGGGCAGTAACACATGCCAACCACAAGGAAGATTTTACACGTCGATTTGGGTTTGAAAGCCTACAAAATTCAACTTACGCAAGAACTGAAGCCGAATGACCTATCACAACGTCTAATTTTTGGTGAATTGGCCTTACAAAGGCTCTCTGAAAATCCGCTGTTTTATCGAAAAATTGTGTTCAGCGATCGGGCTCATTTCTTGATGAACGGTTACGTAAACAGGCAAAACTGTCGCATTTGGAGTGATGAACAGCCACATGCCATACTTGAATTACCGATGCATCTCGAAAAAACGACAGTATGGTGTGGTTTATGGGCTGGTGGCATCATCGGTCCATTTTTCTTCAAATATGACCGTGAAAGAAACGTTACCGTCAACAACCGTTTAGCATAAATGCTGCGGTATTTCATTAATTCAGCGTCCAATTTCCTCTTTTAAGACTTGAGTCGTCGTCGGCTTATTCGCGTAAACCATCGACTTCAAAAAACCCCAAGTGTAATGGTGTTAAATCGCACGATTTAGGCGGCCGATTCTGGTCTCCAAAAGCCGAAATAACACGACCGAGAAATGACTGATGCAGCAATTGAATTGTTTCTCTGGCTGTATGACATGTGGTGCCGTCTTGTTGAAACCACATGTCCTCCACATTCATTTCTTCAATTCTAGGCACGAAACAAACTGGTTATTATTTCACAAAACCGAACACCATTGACTGTCTTGCGTTCTTGTAGGGACACCCTTTAGTCTTAGTTTTTGTTGTCGTTCCGTCATCGATATAAAATGTTAATCTGTTTGCAGGTCTTCTCAATTTCGGCAGATCAAGTGCAGATTTGTCCGTCCTTCCCTCAGTGTTTGTTTGTATAGTTTTGAACTTGAGATTTTTCTGATTGTTTTTTTTTTCTCCTCTCTTTTCTTTTCGTTAAAAATCTGCTGGCTTTTATATTTCATGCTGTGTCGGTGACTGCATAAGAATCTCATCCAGTTAAAGCAGCTTATCTTATTATAAAGCAATCAATGTGGTAGACAAAGTTAAAATGCAATGTAATATCCATTTAATCGATGTCATAAAAATTTATGATTATATGGAAATTGTTTAAATAACTTTTAGTGTAGTTGTTGCTATTCGTATTGTTAATACTATAATTACCGGTGAGCAATTGTTTTAATAATAAACTTATTACAGTGATCTTTGCATGGATTATGGGTATAATTTTTGATGCATAATTGCATTAATTATATCCGCTTACAATTATTGGTTTTACGTTTCGATGGGAAACATTAAAATAACAGCGAACGATAATTTTCGATAAACTTTATCGTTGTTGAATGAAATGTAAAATTTTGAAAGGTTTCGTAAGTTCTGAAAATATCTATAATTGCACGTAGTGGGCATACAAGTGTAAAAGTAGGGAATGTTTTAAATATTTAATGTTGAATGCTTACATCGAGCCACTGACAGCGAAGCCACAAGGAAATCAGTTTAACGCCTTTGCCACAAATGTAATGTTTAGTCAGCTTCATTACCAACATTGTTTCAACCAGCACAACAATCGTATGCAAGACCCCGCAAATAGCTATTACATTACAAACTCTTGACGAGTTTTAAAACCTCAGGTGGCTATAATTTTCTATTTAGCTGCCAAATCTTGTTCATATATTTGAGGCCATAGTGGCAGATGTTGTTGATTTATTTTCTTGTTTAAGCCAAATACTTTCGACCAATGGCCGCCAAAAATTTCGTTTGTTCTATTTGTAATTGGGCGATGTTTATCTAAAGCAATTCAAGTTTGCATTTGTTCGCATTTCAGTAGTGTTTTCTTCTGTTTAAATGCAATAAATTGTTGTTAATTGAAATTATTTGGTTTTCCTATAAATTTAATGCCAAATAACTGACCACTCCTCATTGGGTAGAGCAAGATGAGCAGCATCGACAGCAACCGATGCACAGTATGGTAGATCACAAATCTAACTGGACAAAATTAATAACTTCTCACTTATGTATTGAACAAAAAATGAGTTCAAATTTATAAATGATTGTAAAAAATCTACTTTTTTTAAAATGTTTTTTTTTAGTAAAATGACGCAAAAAGTAAATAGTTCACACTGTCAACAAAAAATATATTTTTAAGATAAAAGATTGGTTTCTTAAATACATGCTCTGAGATTATTTGTAGTTATATATATGCTAATATTTACGTTGACTCCAACTAATTAATCATATAATAAAATTATAAGGTGAGTTTTTATGTAAAGAGTCGGATGTAGTCACTTTTAGTATTAAAATAATTTTAATATTTTTAATAAATATTTAATAGTAATTATTTTATTTATTTGTTTTTGCTTTATTACATTAATAATACAGATAAAGCACATAAATACATATAGAGATTTTAATTTAGTCAATTTCATATGCATCGTTAAAAGATTCTTCTTCCTCGAAAACATCAACAGATAATAATGAAAGAACTTCTTTTGCTAATAAACTTCGAACTCGACGCAAACTTGCGATAAAAGGATCTGAAGAAATTAATAGCCGATTGAAAAGATCCGTATTTGTGTCTATTCTCGATGTTTTTCTCGTAAACAACTCTCTAAATTTCCTCTTATCCTTATTTCTTGCTTCTTGAGCTCCTTCTGACAGCTGTCCTATAGGAAGAATGCAAGACCTTATAATGTCTTTTCCATAAAAAAGGATTTTATGAACGCTAACTGGCATAAAATACCATGGGTATTCGTTTAACTATGAATTTCGTGTGACAATAATAAAACTTTCAAAAGCATCTTCATCAATAGGGTAACCACTACCTTAAGTTTCCAAAATAATATGGAACCGTTCAATTAATTCTTTATTGACACCATTAAAGATAAGACCTCATTGGAAGAAAGGCTCCCTAAAGGCTCAGAGCTAAATCTCTTGCATATCTTTTTCACTTCCGTACCTTTACTGGATGAAGCTTCCGATAGATCTTTCATAAGACTGGCTGAATCTCACTTTCCCATTTTGCGAAACTCTTGCTCACTAGCTTTAATAATTTCTCGGTGGTCAGTTAGTCGAATCTAAAAGTTTTTGGATCTTTCTTTTTCCGATTTTTCCCTACAGTCATCAAAGTTTTTCGGTTTTTTCCCAGCTTTTTTACAACTTTTAGGCAATATATACGGTTCATCAAGCCAAATTGAATTTGATGTTAAGAAACGGTCACGATGTTTTCCACATTTTATCCATTTTTCGGCCAGCTTAAAACAAATAATATTTATGTTTGCCTTAAGATTTCTTTTCACGTCTTCTGGTATATCTTGAAGACCATATCTAACCATTATTAATGTCAATAAGGCGTCTTTGCGATGTATTTTGGGAGTTTTTATCCATTCTTCAAAAATGTCCTTTCTCGAAAGAGTCATACTGGAAAAGTGAAAAAAATGTATGACAATCGCAAAAATGCGCAAGATGTTTTTGATTTACCTTAAAGCGAATACTTGAAAAATTAACCAAAATATAGATGAGAAGGAAATATTTTATTTTTCGCACTTTCTGAACTTCTCACAAAAAAAAAAAAATTGTTTTAATACTTACAATGGAAATATTTAAATGAAAATTATAATATATTTTCTTGAAATAAAGCTTAATAATAATAAAAAAAATTATGACAATAAAATCACCGTAGACTTGTTAATCATAGAACAGAGTGATACAAATAATACGCTTCTCTTGGAAATCTGAATGCAATGACTTTAAAACTCAATTTTTCCTAATCAGAGCTGAAAGCAAGCAAACAAAAATTGAATTACAAAAATTGAATTACTATTGTATTAAAACGCTCATTAAATGATCAGAAGAAATGTTGCCAGACATTTTTTTTAATTTTTTCTAGCAAAATTTGAGAATTACCACAGTGTGCGATGGTGAAAATCATTTCAGCTTAATTTTTTTTTGTACCTGCCACACAAACGAGGCCAAATTGAGAACTGCCGCGAATATATCGTCTAGGAGCTCCGTATTATCATAGTTAATTTAAAAATTGTTTGCTTGTCTGTCGTTATTGAGTCAACTCGCTGCTCCCTGTTACCGTTTATACGAGTACATCTTTCCTTCTCTCTTTTTTAATTCATATCCATTTGTTGAGATCATAAATTTGCTTTTTAGTTTTTGAAGAATTTGAACAATCTCTTGGTTATTTTAGTTTTGGTTTTGTGTTTATGCTTTTTTGGTTCTCTGCCGTAAAACACCTCAATTTATGGCCACTCATCGTTATATATGATCTTCAGTTCACAAATATTTATTTGTTTTCGGCATTCTGAGTTTAGTGAGCAGTTTATCTTTTCGCCACACCCTAATCAATGAATAATATGTGCATTTTATTTCTGTCGCCACATCCAGTTTCGGTGCATCAACACTGCTACGTTTTTCCGGATAGATTTTTTTTTTTTTTTGTCATTTGGCAGGATTATGTGCCGACAACATTGTTGATCTAACAAATAGTTAAAATAGTCCAGGTCAATACAGTTTAATTTATTTCTTTGTCACAAATGTTCAGCCGGAATTGAAGACAACTGAAAATATTGATTGGGGTCTTGTTTGTCCGGATACTTGTATTTAGTCAAACTTGAAACACAAAGATTGCAGCAAGAATAAGAAATTTTTTTTTTTTAAAAAACTTTATGACTGCATTAATGGCTGAAGAGTTTGTTGCCAAAATACAAACATCAATAATAAGATTTACAACAAAGTAGGCGCAACGATAATTAGGTGTCAAAATTTCGGTCGAACCGAGGTTTATTTACCATCCACAATGGACTGCAGTCCACAGCGTTGTTGGCAAAGCACCGGTATTTTGTGTAACAATTGATAAGTGTTCTCGCTCGGTGTTTCAAATGGAATATGCACTGAAATTCCTTTCTACTATTTTGTAATATAATCGAAGATATACGAGATGCATTGAAAAAAAAAGTGAATTTTCAAATTTTACGGGCTACGTACACTCGGCTTTCGATCATTAATTTTTTATGTTGGTACACTCGTTTCGAAGATATGTTGACGGTTTTATCCATATAGCATGTTTAGTTTGTTTGTGAGAGGTATAAATAAGACAAGTGTTTTGCGTGTTCGACGATTTTCTGCTATCGAAAAAAATGGATCAAAGAAGTTGCGTTAAATTTTGTCTAAAAAATGGAATTATGGAATAGAACACTTGAAATGTTGACAGTTCCATACGGCGAGAGTACTCTGAGTCAAAAAAGAAAAAAATGTTTACAAGTGGTACAAGTCGAGAAGATTTGAATTACGACGCTCGCTCTGGATGCCCCAGCACATGAACAACCAATGAAAATGTTGAAAAAGTGAAGAAAATGGTTATGGAGAATCGTCGAACTCTCACGATTAGAAAAGTTGCTAAGGACGGTGGCATATCGGTTGCCTCATGCCATGCAATCTTTTCGGAAATTTTGATCATGAAACGTGTGGCAGCGAAGTTCGTTCCAAAATTGCTGAATTTTGAGCAAAAACAACGTCGCATGCACATCGCTCAGAAATTGTTGAATGACGTCAACGATGATCCAGATTTGCTTAAAAAGATCATAACCGGTGACGAATCATGAGTACATGGTTATGACATCGAAACCAATCGTCCCAATGTCCAGGAGGGAGTCCAGGATACCCAGAACCAAAAAAACCACGCCAAGTTCAATCAACAACAAGATCGTACGGTAAATAAGAAGTTTTATCTAGACGTTATGCGCCGTTTGCGTGAAGCAGTATGAAAAAACACGCGGAATTGTGGAAAAAATTCACGGCTTTTGCATCATGTAGCATGCACCTGCTCACTCATTTTTGCTTGTGAGACATTATTTGGCCAAAAACAACACCGTTATCATGCCTCAGTCACCGTATTCACCAGATTTGGCACCCTGCAACTTTTTGCAGTTTCCAACATTGAAGAGAAAGAAAAGGACGGCGTTTTGCGACGATTGAGGAGATAAAACCGAATCGCAGAGATAGCGCAAGGACATATCAAAAAGTGCATATCAGAATTGCTTCGAGGATTGGCACAAGTGTATTATATCTGAGGGGGAGAACTTTGAAGGAGATAAAATAGAAATTGATAAATAAATAAATTAATATTCTTTGAGAAAAATTAAAATTCACCTTCTTTTTTAACACACCTCGTATATAAAAAAGACATGCCCATTTCTCGCACAGAGACTCAATACGTCGTCTACGACCCAATTGACCACAAGTGCACAAATGATAATATTGGTCCAATAAGAGGAACATCTGCATATTCAAAGACAAAATCACTTAAAATCTAAACTTTTCTGATATTTTCCTAAAATAACTGGAAAGAACAATGTAAGAAAAATTCTAAAAATATAACTCTATAGATATTTAATCAAAAAAATAAACGATTTATGAAATTGTATTCTGTATGAAAAGAGGACGTTTTCCATATATATATTTATCTTGAAATGGCAGGATGCAGGGCACAATTGGACGAAATCCTATTAATATTCATAATTATAATGTAGGGTATACTAGCATCGATCCAGCCGAACTTTTGACGACTGCCTACTTCTGTCTTCTTATTTTCAACAGAATTTCCTGATAAAATATTTAATTCTCAAAACTGTTTTACATATCTCGGTTCACAAATCAAAAAGTGAAAAATTTTAACTTTTGCACATGTTCCCTTTCTTATCATTCATTGAATAAATCGAACGAAGCTAAGATTTGAACCCCAGAGCGACATAATGGCACCACTCCGATTTCTTGTTTTCAAGTCTCTGCAAAAGAATTAATTCTGCAAGAATTAAATCCAAATCCTATTTTAAACTATATGAAGATATTTTTCAAAAGCGTGCACGGCTCTCTGTAATTTGATTTCCACATTCGCATAATTTCAAGGTCCATCTCCAAATTATTTGGAGGCGAGTATAGTATGTTATTCACCTCTTCTTTTCATCGTACAATCTGATCTGATCTTTAGTTCATCGAAAAAAATCACTTCGGTTGCCATTTGATTGTATCGAAATCATTGTGTTTTTCTGGCAGCTACAACTTAATGAATAAAAGAAATGTTTATAAAATAACCTAACTGTAACCGTAGTATTCGTAATGCATAGGTATAATTTGTACATGTTTATTAGGGTGAACCGTTTTTTGTTTTAAAATTTATTGACGCCTGCCTGCAACTAAATTGAGTTTCTCTTATTCAGTTTCCAGATATTTATAGGAAATCACAATGAACGAACTAAATGGATATGAGGGGAATAATTTTGAAAATGAACTTAAAGTAAGGTATATTTGAAAATACAGCGGCCAAGCTGATGAACATAATACGAGTGTATTCACCACAATATTCATTCATTAAATACATAAACAAATTCGTATCTGTAACAAAATGGTGATGAAATACAAAATACAATGAATCCAGTTAAATCTAGATGAGTTTATAACAAAATGGTAAGCCAATCTTTCGATATTCAGGTTTAACCATTTTTCGGTTTCAAAAGTAAAGTTAAATAAAATACACATAAAGCTATGATTTCGACGAAACTTTTATTTCATTATAATACTCGAACCTTGCCATTATTAAATTTAAATGACCGCCT
>JAHXMU010000252.1:408728-419125 GCA_019455685.1 Philornis downsi
CTCTGCATGCATAAATTTTTACAGATCCAAAGACTGATCTTATGGCCGGACAACCGGTTTATAAACATTTGAATCAATTACTGCAAACTAGAAACAAACAAAAAAAGATGAACATTCCTTGATTAACACTTTTGTAAGCGCCCCATACTTTGACGTTGGGTTCAACGACACAGCGCGTATAATTTGCTATTAGACTTCCACAATAACTCTGACTTATTTCATTTGTATTCAATAAAATGTGATCACATTTTAACACTGGCTTCAAACGTATGCCCGTCGATACAAAACTGATCTTTCTTATTGTTTCAACAGAAGAAACAAAGCTGGAATTGTTGTGTTAATTCATTTTATATTGAAAAACTTTTGTTTAGTTTTGTAAATGATCATTTCTATTGTATTAAATTATTAACTCCTTGAACAAATTTCATAAATCAAACTTAGTGGACGGACTTTTTAATGTGAGACAGCCGCTCACAGATGAATAGAAAGAAATCCACAATGACAGCAGTAAAAGCATTATTTGTTTGATATTTTAAGAAAGCGACAGTGGAGACAGCACTTCTGTTACCCAGTTGTCATATAAATAGAACTAAAACAAAGCGTCAGTTCGAAATGCGACAGTGGAGAGATGACAGCACTTTTGTTACCCAGTTATCATGGAAATGGAACTAAAATAAAGCATTAATTGGAAATGCTTTTAATACAATGACACAGATTTTGAGAGCAAGAAAACTAGTGATGTTGGCAACTGAGGCTTAAAGCATTACACTTGTTATAGGCTTATAAAGTAATAAAATAAAGCTGGTATATTACAAACCAGTAATTTCGAAATTTGCTCTTTATGTATTTTTTCTGATACATAAATCTTCTTTATATATATAATTCTACTGTACGGGCGTTGTCAGTGAACTCCTCCTAAACGGCTGGACCGCTTTGCATAAATTTTTGTATATGCGTCTGGGTGGTGCCCGGGATGGTTTAGATTTACAATTCGGTCCAATTGGACAAAGGGGCGTGGTACCTCCCATACGAACAAAAAATTAAAAATCAATTATTTCTGCTCCTGCTTACGGTATTTGAACAAAATTTGGTGCGTAGGTTTGGTGTACATATCTTAAGTGCTGCTGCAAATATGGGCGGGATTGGACAATGGGGAGTGGTACCTCCTATACAAACCACAAATTAAAAAGCAATTATTTCTGCTCCTGCTAACGGTATTTAAACAGAATTTTTTTTAACATTGAAACATTTCCAATAAAAATAAAATTTGAAGGCAAAGCAACGTTTGCCGGGTCGGCTAGTATATTTATAAATATATAAGTTTTGCTTCAAACATTTTCTATTTGCTTCAAACAATTCTATTTTATTGCAATATTTATTGTGGACTTTGTTATGGTATGGTTTTTTCTCATTTTCTTGAATTCAATTTTTGATTTATTTTTGGTACTGAAATTTTATATACTTACATATATGTGTCTAAATTTTGTTCTTTTTTTTCTCAAATTTGCTTTAATAAGAGTTGAAGAGTATAATTATTTTTGTTTTGCTATGAAAAATAAATGAAGTTAATTGTGAGGTAAATTATCAGATGTAAAACTTCAGTTTCGTGGGGAAGGAAGGCATGTCAGTGGGGGTTTTCTACAATATTAGCTTTTGGCGCTAGAAAACCCAAAGGATGAGAGGGTTGAGAGACCCAGAGCTAGAACACCTGGGCTCTATTGAATCGCATGATATAACATATAGACATTTTTTTAACTTTAATATTATTTTTGGGCACGTGATATCACGCAAAGAAACAACGTGCCGAGCACGTGCGTAATGTTCCTGACACGGATCATATTCATCTTTGAAATTTTATTCGAAAATAAACCCATTTTTAAACCCACCGTTACACAATACAGAATAAAGGAATAACAAAACTGAGCAGTTTTTTGAGCAAGAGCAATCTTATTGCTCTAATGCCATCCAGCATATCTCTTATGCAACGCAAAATACTGAAACCACACATTTCTAAAATATTATAATAGATTCCTTTCTACCATACCTTACCCTCATCCAAATAAACGGGCGTATATATTACTTGATAAGAAAAAGTATTTGAGATGAATTTGAACCAATGCATCGGGTTATCCATTTTTCGGTATTAAAAGTAAAGTTAAATAAAACAAATAAAATGCAGCGTCATTTGAATGACCGCCTTTGGATTGGTTGCAGCAGTGGATCTTTTTGAAGTAGTTTTCGACTAGTTTTTCGCACATTTCGGGCGGTATCTCGGCGATAGCTTGACAAATGTTGGTTTTCATATGCTCCTACACTTGGAGATTATAGGCGTAAACACGGTCTTTGAGGTAGCCCCACAAAAAAGTCTAACAATGACCACTTTACATCGGCAAACCGTGAAATTACGTTTTTTAGGAAACTTCTCATGCAATAAAGCCAAAATCGTGATTATGTGCATGGAATGGAAGGATGGAACTCTATCATATGCAAATAATCTGAACCCCTGAAATATTTTCTTGTTAAAACATTTGAAATATGTATACTAATCTACTGAAACTGTAACGTTTTGTCTGCATCATATCCCAGCATGGTAACTGAATTAGGTCGCCATGTCTCTTCTAATAACTCCAGTAGAAAACATCAAATTCGTCGTTTAACTTTTCCACCCGAAATCTAATCATACTTTCATCAATTTCTGCTACTATTTAAAGTAGTCGTTTGATTACGTTTTAGCGCCTTTTATGCATCTCTATGACACCTGCATTATTCATGCAACATAACAAATAGTATGCAAATGCAACAAATTGAAGAAATGAGACAGCAGCCATAGAAATAGCAGACGTTAAAATCACGTTGCACCAAAATACGCACAAAGTATTTCGTCTTTCCCTGGGGCACAAACGTTTGATTTGAAATTCAATCGTTCGCGCTTGGATATTTCTAAACAAAGTCATTAAACTGGAGGCCAACACTCACATTGCAAATGATCTTCGGCTGACGCGTGCATTTATCCGGTAAACGTTAGAGTTTGACAAATGTGTCCATCTATGGATTGGATTGACTGACTGACTGACAGCACTGGGTCGTTGAATGATTTCACTTAGATCACATTAACAATGACAACTATAAGACCGGCATCGAACTGCTATGCCTTAGGAAAGAACCTTCAATAGGTTATTAGCCGCGTCAATGCAAATATCGTACGTAGCGTAATGTGACAAATCGAACGACACTGTGTGTTGACGACGATACGATACTCCCTATCAATAACCAGCCGAGATAAATGCAATGCAAATGCACATTGGACACAGTGTTGCATACGAGTATCATTTTTGTGCGGAGGGATTTGCGTTGACAGTCCGCCTCAGCCATCGATCCATGCATTCATCGACCAATCTAGTCACAGCCAGTCCAGTACATTGTTCGCAAATTCTTTTCTGAGTTATTATTTCGCAGTGCAATTTGCATACAAGTGCAATATTTCTTCTCTCGCATTCTATTGCAGCGTCAGTCAATCCAGTTGACTGCCACAGATACCAAAGCGATCAACTAAGCGGCCAGCTATCTTTGGATATTTTGTATCGCTCGTAACTGTTTGGAGCAACGTTCTTGAATCTCTGATGTGTTGTCCAAACACACGTTTTCCTCAATACTGAATACGCGTGAGTTAAATAGATTTTATCCCAAATCGTTCACAATAAAGGACAGTAGAATAACATTGTTATCAGCTGTGCAATTCAAGTGTAATGAAATCCAAATGTAATGAAATTGAAAATCGTTTACTTTTGTTTTTCTTCACACAGATTTTTTTTTAGGACGGAAATCACCTGTAATTGTTACAGGTGATTTGGTGATTGTTGCTCAACTATGGATTTAGGTTGAATATTTTTACATTGAAGTTATATGGCGACGTTTGTTATCATCGGTATTATTTTGCAAGATCCGTAAAGAGAATTGTGAGCCAAGGTTTTATGAAGTAGAGCTTTCAAGATCCGAAATCGAGAAAGCGTTTCGCAATCAACAGATTTTGCCACCAAATGGATTTCGGAGAAATAGCAGGAGAAATTGATAAAAGTATGATAATTGCTCTTAATGGTGGGTCCATTACGAAACCATATAAAATACGGATTTTTGGCATTTACCAAAACTTTTAATATTATCACTTTTTTAAATTCTACTGCGCCGATTCTCGCACTGTTTCCAGTAATATTGAACTGATTCGCTATGTGAAGATATTCGCGGCTGCTGTGTCATTTCTTCAATTTGTTGCATTTGCATACTATTTGTTATGTTATATGAATAATGCAAGGTGTCATAGAAATACACAAAAGGTGCTAAAATGTAGCCAAACAACTACTTGAAATAGCAGGAGGAATTGATGAAAGTGATAAGTGATAATTTCACTTAATGGTGGGTCCTTTACAAAGCCATACTAAAGAAAGCTTTTTGGCACTGGACAAAATTTTGAATATTATTTCTTATAGATCTTAATGCGCACATTCTTGCATTGTTTCTAGAAATTTTGGACTGATACGCTCTGTGAACATGTTCGCAGCTAAAAGTCTGAAAAATACCTGATTTTATGATATTAGAAAATTAATATCCTATGACATTTATGATGACGACAATAGTTTGCACACCGTATAAGATCCGATATTTTAAAAGTATAAAAATAAATCTTGTAGTATGTGAGTGTAATTTCTCTAAGTGTATATTCTAGACAGATCATAAAAACCGCTCCCAGAACATTCAAGTATGGTATATGTAATCTCTTTCCCTCTTTATCTGTGGGTGGGACTTTTCTGGAATTATGTTTACGACAGAAAGTCATGTTTAATCCTCTCACTCCCATTATATAGTCTATTGCTATATCCTTTTCACTTGTTATGTAAATAAGAACATTCTAGAATGAAGTCTATAATAAACAACGCTATTCTGTAAATATGTTTGTCTTTGTTGCACCCATTATGTAAATATGTGTTCTCCCTCTGAAATATCGTAGCATTTTCTAGAATAAGTAATTTTAGTATAAATAGAGCAACTTTGTACGTTTGATTGGGATTAATAAAGTTAACGTTGATGTGGAAATACGTTCCACAATACCAAAATCTGTATTTGACACACATTTTGATTCGAGCTAATTTCGAGAATAAAATTTACAAGATATCTTTAAATAACTTCTCAGCTCCGAAATATAATCAAATCCGAAAATAATTATGAGTTGTTTCAGTTTTTGGAATGCTAATCAAAATTATACAACATTTTTATTCTGATTCCGTAAACTAAATCAAATTTGTATTGTATCTTGTTTCTGGTTCATACAACCAAAAAGAAGTTACAAACAATTTTAATTCATATACCCGAAGTGACTTTAGAAACAATTTTGATTCGGATTCAGTTTATGATAAAGGGTGATTTTTTTAATCGTAGTTTTTTTTTAAAATCGAATAAAACACCCAAATTTGTACCATATATTAAAATTTTTTATTGGAATAGATAAATTGGTCTTTGCCATTTCATTTATAAAGATGATTTCATGTAAATGTTGTCCTCGGCTTCGTCTCAAAATGTCCATGCTTAAAGGTATCAAAGGTCCAATTTTTTGTACCTTTTTCGAGCATTTCGCTCTGTATTTCACGAATAACGCGTGTTCTGTTATCCTGTAAGGCTTCAATAGTGTTTGGTTTGTTCACTTAGACGAACGACTTGACATAACCCCACAAGAAATAATCAAGAGGCGTTAAATCTCAAGATCTTGAAGGCCAACTCACAGGGCCAAATCGGGAGATAAACTGCTCACCAAATTCATCCCTCAACATATGCATTGTTTCACGAGCAGTGTGGCATGTTGCACCGTCCTGATGAAACCACATGTCAACCACGTTCAACTCAGCCAATTGGGGCAAAAAAAAAATCGCATATCATGGTTTGACATCGTTCGCCGTTGACGGTAATGTTTCTTCCACGGTCATCTTTAAAGAAAAATGGACCGATGATGTCACCAGCCCATAAAGCACACCAGACTGCCGTTTTTCCGGAATGCATCGGTAATTTATGTATGGCATGTGGCTGTTTATCACTTCACATGCGTCGGTATTGCTTGTGTACGTATCCGTTCAGCAAGAAATGAGCCTAATCGCTGAACACAATTTTTCGATAAAACAGCGGATTTTCATTGAGCTTTTGTAAGGCCCATTCACCAAAAATTAGATGTCGTGGTAAGTCATTCGGCTTCATTTCTTGCGTAAGTTGAATTTTATAGACTTTCAAACCCACGTCGACGTGTAAAATTTTCCTCTGGCTGAGTAACACATACCCAATCACTGAGAACGGCGACGAATTGACTTTTCACGATCGTCATTAACACTGGTCGCTACGGCTGCAATATTTTAATCGGTACGCACTCTACGCATGTGAGTCGATGGTTTTATGTCCAACAAAGTAAATTTGGTGCGAAATTTGGAGACAGCAGCACGAATTGTTGATTCAGTAGGTCGATTATGACGACCATAAAATGGTCGTATTAAAAGATGCACATTTTTTTTGCAATCGTTTTTTCATTTGCAATCGTTGCTCGTTTGTTAGTCTTTCCATGATGAAATGGCCGAGTATACAGTACACTTTTCACTTTGACAGATGACGTTTGGGCACCACTACCTAAAAGTGCTGCCAACCTGAAAAACTTAAATCTTAAAAAATCAAACTGTACTTTTTGATTGTACTTTATTTCAAAAATTTCAATTCGGAAAATAGACAACATTTTTGAGTTGCAGTGAAAACTTCTCAGAGTCTGGTGTCGTAAATTCATAAAATAATTGAATAGAAGCAATTTGGCGCCAAGATTTTTTCTCAAGAAACGAAACTACATTTAGTTCCAAGTTCTGATTCGGGTTAAGAAACGAAACTGCATAAAAACATGTTTTCATTTTAATGTCTCGAATAGTAATATTGGTCTGACTATGTCTTAATAGAGAAACCGAATAAAGGGCGGTTCTTAATTTCGTTTCAGGCAAATAACCAATCAATGTATGAAGTGAATTGAAAAGAAAGTCTTAACGTACTTCAAATAAATTTACAAAAACAAAACCTAAACGAAACTGAACTTTTGTGAAGGTCCCTGGTTTTCAGAAATTGAGATAAATTTCGCATTTTATTAACCTATGAAAAAGCGTATTTACTAAAATGTGTGAGCAAATTTTTCCCAGAATATCTATTTTAGATATCCTGACATTTTGTTATACCTGCATTAAGGATTGTTAGTACGACCAGTGAGATAGCTTCGAAAAGACTAATAGGATTCGGTTTCTACTTAAGCTTAAGTTGCTGGGACTACACATTCCTGTCAATTTCGCTACATTGAGTGGACTGGATGATCATTAGTTCTATTGGTGTACTACGATTTAAGGATAAATACGTAACAAATAATTTCTATACATCCTGTGCCAGCTTAGCGTAATCTAAACATCGGTACAAAAAAATCTTTCCAAGCTTGAGGACAAAAAAAATTTTTTGCAAGCGTTTAATGTTTTAAAATCTCTACTATGAGCCAAAAAAAAGCGCGCGTACGTGACATTGGTCTTCAGATACATTAATTTTTTGACCACCAAGGGCTTACAAAAGATTTCAGAACCAGCAATTTGTTCAGCATCTAGCCGATTCAGTAGGTATCTAATTTTTTGTAATCTATTTTATGGAACAATAAACACGGAATATCACAAACCTATTTATGTAAGCACTTAGGAGTAACACATTAGTTGACGTTAAAAATTACCAATCTATTACAATGTGGCCCACGAATCGTGCTACCGTCAACTGTCAATGGGGACCATTATATAAAGATGTTGAAGAAGTTTGTTTTACAAGAATTGCGCCGAAGACGTATCCGTTTCAACAGCATTTGGTTCCAACAACGGAGCAACGGCATACGAAGTGTGTTCAAAAAAAGGCGAATTTTCAAATTTCGAAAATTCGACTTTCGATTATCTTCGTCTCGAAGATATGTCGACGGTTTTGTCCATATAGCATATTTAGTTTGTTTGTGGGTGGCATAAATAAGACAAGTCTTTTGGGTGTTCGGCGATTTTCCGCTATCAAAAAAAAAAAAAAATGGATCAAAGAAGCTGCCTCAAATCATACCAAATCTCAACCCAGCGTACATTTTAGATGGGTGTTGAGTGTTATACGATTACGGAATATGTTTTGTGTAGTGGCTTTGTGGCAGCTCACGCTGCTTCAACCGACCTATGTCTATTCGTAACCCATCAGTAGCATTGAGAAGTTTAAAAGACAAAGAAGACAACTAAAATAAGAAAAAAAATGTTCATGCATTTTATGAACAGAGTTTCTTACATTCAAAAAGAATATACGCGTTATATAACATTTTTAGACTGACTGAAAGTGACCTACGATTTGTTGACGATTCCGAGCTATAGGTCGAGAAGACTTTCCTAGACTTTTCGATAACATGACTGTTCAAACGGAACTAACGTTCAAAGGAAATGTAATAATTTTGGACTAAGCCTCACGATCTTATGCATGCTACAATTATCGTGTTTCAAACACCACGACACGGTATGCCACAACAAAAAAAAAAACTAATTACAGTAATACAGGGTGAACGTCGGGAAGATAAACTACTTTGTTTGTTTATAATTGTTGATTAAATGAAAGAGAATGGATCTTATGTTGATAAACGTTTTATTTAATGTCGGCAATTATGTATGGAATACAATATCAGATAAATGTCCGCCTCTGTTAGCCTCACAAATGCGAGCCCTTTTCAACACATTTTTCATTACATTCTCACACATTTCACGCGGTATTTCATTAATTTCATCACGAATATTTTGTTTAAGTTGCTCAAGCGTTTCTGATTTGTTTGCATAAACCTTGCTTTTCAGATATCCCCACAAAAAATAAGTCAGGAGCAGTCAAATCAGGCAACCATGGAGGAATAACTTATTGTGGAAAGAGGTTATGCAGTAATTCCATTGTAATCCTGGCTATATGTCATGTGGCACCGTCTTGTTGATACCACATGTTAATCAAGCCCCAAGCATAAAATTGTGGCGTTGAAAAGTTTTCAACCATATCACGATATCGCTCCCCATTGACAGTTACCGTTATTCCGTTTTCAGTTTCAAAGAAGTAAAGGAGTTCAATGATTACTCCTGACCAAATTGCACACCAGACTGTCACTTTTAATGGATGCAAAGGTGACTGATGAGTAATTTGAGGGGTTTCCATTGCGCAGAACCGACTATTCTTTCTATTCACATATCCATTCAAATGAAAATGTGGGTTGTCATGGGCGAGCTGTAACATCCTGTTGGCATACGAGTGTACGAGACCAAGCTCCTGAGCACGGCGTCGAATTGAGGTTGATGGATTGTTTTGAACACTTTCTTGAGCAGCAGTAATATTTTCAACCGGTCTTGCAGTACGTTGTGGTCCATGCTTGGTCCTATCAGCTACAGACCCTCTTTCTTCGAAATCATTCACTACACGATAAATAGTGCGTCTTGTTGGTACGTTGTTTATCCTAATAATTTCACGTAACTTTCTCATCGTCACTGTAATCGATTTTTTATTTTGCTATAATTTTTTAACGATTAAAACACGTTGGTTTATCGAATATTTTTCTATAAGAAATTTGCCACGTCTCTACTTCACGATTGGCAAATATGAACTGTCAGGACTAATCTTTACCAAAACGGCGGCAAAACAAAGTAGTATACTTTCCCGACGGATACCCTGTATGAAAAGCGGGTTGATTTAACGATCTATGTTACTGTAGTAAATGTAAAAATATTTATTGTTATAAACTGTATTCAATTCTGATGGACACGGAATTATCGTTTGCATGATCGTGGGTTCCACCCCTGATGCAGTCACTTATCATTTTTTGAGCGGCGGTTACCTCGATGTGTCTGACGAACAGTCCGAGTAGTTCAGTAATCGATGAGTCACATAAATGCTTCTTAAACTGTGATATTTGAAATCGTTATTAAAGTGTAGGTCCCAATAAGTGAGTCTAAAAATAAAACACATCTTAGTTCACTGAATGTGAGAAGCCC
Organism: Philornis downsi; assembly: GCA_019455685.1. Taxonomy (NCBI): domain Eukaryota; kingdom Metazoa; phylum Arthropoda; class Insecta; order Diptera; family Muscidae; genus Philornis; species Philornis downsi. The sequence continues at coordinate 418,805 of JAHXMU010000252.1, forward strand.
TTCCATATCTCGTTTTTGTGATGCAAAGGAATTTGTTATTGTTTTCTAAACAATCTAACTTGTACGAGTAGCTAATAAATGTGCAGAAAACATTCATTTCTAGTAAAGTAATAAGATTTCAATTACTGTTTGGACCAGAAGTAGAAATGCTCGAATATTGATAACAAAATATTTACCATCAAATCGCTCTCGACTACAAAATCCATGAAATTCCTTTGCATTGTCGGAATGTTGTGCTGGAATTAACCATCGACAAACTCCCTCAACACACACAATTGAAATAGTCGACAACATCGACGAAAGAAACAAAAAGCGTCAATT
>JAHXMU010000252.1:419135-491481 GCA_019455685.1 Philornis downsi
ATTGAAATAGTCGACAACATCGACGAAAGAAACAAAAAGCGTCAATTGCTCACCAAGCCAACAGCTACAAGCGATTCTCAAGAATTCACTTACACTTTACATAACTGTTACCAAATGAAAACGAAACACGACCGAAATTCTTTCCATTTTGGATGACACAATCGCGTTTTTAGTCAGCAAATGAAAATATTTTAAACCTTAACAACAACAGCAAATGTTTATTTAAGTTTTTAACATTCTGTTTGTTTGTCATTGTTCCTCGTTGCAGGGACAAGACGACAGAGAACGAGGCAGAATGTCTTTTTCCCCCTCTGTGTGCTGCTCTGCTGCTGGGCCATGCAACCCACTCAGTATTTTAGCCAGCCAGTAAAACCATTAAAGCCATTAAATACATACAAAACATATGGATGGATGGATGTACTCGTACAACATCGTCATCAGTGTCCTCCTTCCTTTGTTTATTTGTTTTGGGTTAAATGAAGGTGAATCTGATGAAATTATGCCTTGAAATTGGTTTTTACTGCTTTTAGCGTTATTCCATAACACACGAAAGCGTCCAAGAAAGCGTCTTTTGTTCTTTTACTAGAACATCCAATATCCAACAACAGCAAATATGAAAAAAAAAATGCGAACAAGAAGAACATCACCAAAGATCAAACAAGGTCAGAAGAGAACGTTCTGCGTTGTGTTTTGCAGCGCAGCATTGCAGCAGAATACGCGTTTCATGTACAAAAATCTTTATGGCAAACATTAAAAAGGAGTAACATTTTGTAAGAGGAATTTATGCGAAGGAAGGAAGAGCTTTTTTTTTTCTTTCTTTTACGTTGCAACAACATCAACTTTCAGTTATTTCAAATGTCGTTTTAGCCATTAAAAACTGGTTTCTAAAACGGGCATCAACAAAAACTGCCGCCTGAGTTGAATCGATTGCAAAGGGCTGAAACTTAGATGGACTGAGGCGGGCTAACTTGTAGGGACTGGGGTGTTTGAAAAGTTGATATTTTATGTACACACATGGTCAAAATAATAAGTACACAATTTTTTTAAAGGCTCGTAAACGAAAATTTATTTAAATTAAAAGAAAAACCAAATACTAATTCCTTTGTTATAACATTAGAAATAAAATAAATACTAAAACGATAACAAAATATAAAAATTAAATTCAGTAGTTTTCAAAAACCAAGCAACGAATCAAAAAATATTGAACAAAATAATAAGTACATTTAGTTAAAATAAGCAAAAAAAGTAGAAAAATCAAGTTTTTTCTGCTAAATTGGCTGAGTTTTGTTAAAAACTGGTGTATCCGCCTTTATTTTCAATTATTTTGTTGACTCACATGGTCAAAATAATAAGTACACAATTTTTTTTAAAGGCTTGTAGATGAAAATTTATTCAAATTAAAAGAAAAAAAAAACAATTACTAATTTCTTTTGTTATAACATTAGAAATAAAATAAATACTAAAAAAATAACAAAAAACAAAAATTAAATTCAGTAGTTTTCAAAAAGCAAGAAACGAATCAAATAACATTGGATGAAATAATAAGTACACTTAATTAAAAAAAGTGAAAAAAATCAAGTTTTTTCTGCTAAATTGGCTGAGTTTTGTTAAAAGCCGGTGTATCTACCTTAATTTTCAATTATTTTGTTGACTCTTTTTGGCATGCTGACAATAAGCTTCCTGCAGGTTTCTACTGGTATTTCACAACAAGTTTTTTGAACAAAATTTCATAACTGATTCTTATGTTTAAGAACCTCCTTTCCAATTCTTTGTTTCAACTCTCCCCAAACTCGATTGGATTCAAGTCCGTAAAATGACTTGGCCAGTCAAGAAGGGCAACAGTATTATCTTGGAACCAATCCCTTACCAACCTAGAAGTATGCTTCGGGTCGCTATCCTGCTGGAATGTCCATTTAAGAGGCATACTTTCCACAGAATAGTTCAACATCGTATTTTCCAAGATATCTTTGTAGTAGAATCTGGTCATAGTGTCGGTAATTCGATCCATACCACGAGAAACAACCGCAGACCATAATATTGCCACCCCCGTGCTTGACCGTCTTCTTTGTAAAGCGAACATGGAATTCCTTACCGTTAGGGCTTCGAACATTCCGGGCACAGTCGTTTCCAAATAAGATTTAAATGACTGATGCAGCAATCGAATTGTTTCTCTGGCTGTATGACATGTGGCGCCGTCTTGTTGAAACCACATGCCCTCCACATTCATTTCTTCAATTCTAGGCACGAAAACACAGATTATCATTTCACGATACCTAACACCATTGACTGTTTGCGCTTGACATGCCTCATTTTCATAAAAAAAGGTCCAATGATTCCTCAGCCCAAAATCCACACTACACAGTGACACGTTAAGGATGCATTTGCTTCTCGTGAATCAATCGAGGATTTTCCTCACCCCAAATGCGACAATTCTGCCTATTGACGAAGCCATAAAAATGGAAATGGGCCTCGTCACTAAAGATGATTTTATCGGCAAAATGTTGTCTCTCCAATATCCAATTAACGAACTCCCTTCGCTGTCCATGGTCAGCTGGCTTCAGTTCCTGAATCAATTGAACTTTGTATGCATGAAGATGCAAATCTTTCGTGAAAATTCGCTGCATAGTGGATTAGGGGACACCAATTTGCTGAGCTCGATGTCGAATTGAGGTGGATGGAGTTTGAGCGACATCATCACGTACAGCTGCGACATTTTCGGTCGATTGACCTGGTCGAAGGCGCGTTGTTGTCTTTACATCACTAACAGACCCAGTTTTGGCAAATTTATCTCTACTTTACGACTGTTAAATATGAACTGTCAGGACTAATGTTTATTTAAACGGCGGCAAAACAATGTAGTATACCTTCCCGACACCCTGTATAATCAAATTTCAGTGAAAATTTTATTTTGTGGAACCGACAATACTAAGCATGACAGGAAAATATGTAAAGATTTATTGAAATTGTTTCATAATTGGATAATTGCGTATATTTGAGGATCAACTCAAAAAGTGATCCTAATATATTGTATAATCTAAGTCCAGTATTTCCATTTACCACAAAATTTAGAATTAATGCAATATCCATTATATAACAGCGCAGTGGAGGAATAATCAATTATTAATCAACCATAATTTTCCACATAATTGAAAGCCCGTCTTTCTGGACATGATTTTCCACACAATTGAAGGGCCCTCTTCTTGCCTTTGTCGATTATCAGTTTATCCCACTTGCAATCAATGAAGTTAGCACAACTCTGTTTTACTGGCATCACATAACATACCCTTCTAATTCCGTTTCCTCTTCTTCGTTGCATAAGACAAAAATTCAATCTCTGCTTTTCAGCAAATTCATGGCGAGAACAAAAAGATTCCCCCTGGGGCGATACTTTTTTTGTTATAATATTATTGTCGATGTTACGAGTTTAAATCTCCTTTACTGAATGTTTGCTTCGGCTTTTTGCTTTTTTTTTTTTCATCATATGTATCTTTGCTTTCTACTGTAACAATTCCTGGAAATCAACTGTATTTGAAAAGGGAAAACCGGTCCAAACAAATCCCGGCAACCAGATACAACACAACGATGACGAAGACGAAGACAATGATGAGGACGCCTTTGAGGAGAGGGCAAAGAGTACCATTATCATCGTCTATCTTGTCTGCAACTGTTGACTTAATGACTTTAGAATAAATATTGAACTTCTCTCTTCAATTCCCCGGTATCAATTGATTTCAAATGGATGAATTGTAGTGGCATGGAAGCCTCTCTCTTACAATAACTGCGGCAACAGCAACGTTGTAGTCGTGAAATAGCCAGCGACCAGGGATTGACCACTAAAAGAGTGAAGCGATGTGACCATGTGACAGTGATTTTGGTATGGAAACTTTTATTGTCACTGGAAGTCATTCATCTAATTGAATGAATTGCATCATTGAGTTTTAGTAGCAACATTTGGTTGCTTTTCATTGTCGTGCTTGTTGCTGATGTTGCTGTTGTTATCGCTGTTGCTGATTAACTTAAAGAAGAATTATGTTTTGGTCGTTAGAAAAATTGCATCTGTCTTCCTTGAGATTTTGTTGAAATGTTGAATTTCTGTATTTCTGTATATACGTACTTGCTTTTGTTTTGATTTTATTTCAAAAATGTTGTTTCTTTCTTTCTGTTGCATTTAAGAGTGGAAAAAAGAAGTTCACAATTGATCCAGATGTTAAAAATGGCATTCGTTTTCTTCCGGTATAAGCAAAGAGGATTGCAAAAAGGTGAGTTATCTCTTAGTGGGGCAAAAGCAGTTAAGGCAATTAAAAAATAACATTTTCTACAGTATCAAAATGATATATTTAAATATTATTTTAGTAAGATTTAATTTTGCTTCAGTATGCACCAAAATAGATTGAATGAATTCAGCTGCTTCCGAATCTAGTTCACTTTCCTTAAAATACTAAATTAACAGAAATCCTTTAAAATTTTTGGCTGTTTTCCTATATTGAAACGTTTATATCATTTAAGGAATTTTAAAGTCACCACCGCTCATAGGTAGGAAATCAGCAGTAAAATTTCAAAATAAAAATATGCAGAAACTTGGTAAGAAAATTGTTGTGTTCATCCAAGTAGCAGCGGATGTAAATGCAACTCTAGATTACTTTCCAGTAAGAAGAAGGAGTGACACAGACGAATCCAATGCTCCTGTCAACTCCAAAACAAAAGAAGGCCACCAAAACGCAGAGTCCCAGAGGAAGTAAGTATAAGAAAAGGAGAAACTCTGCCCCAAGGAAAATATCTCATAATCATGTGGAAAACGTGACACTAAACCAAATGACATTGAAGAACATAAAGGAACAAATTCGAAATTGGATAAAAATATAGTCGGTGAAAGGGGATCAAAAGACCAGATCAGATCAGATGACTTGGTTATCAAAACATTGCTGAGGTTTCCTATACAGACACCCCCAAAAGTTTCAAAAATTATACCAAAATTGAGGTTCTTAGTTTACTGTTCTCCGAATATTCTTCTCATTCAAATATTCTAAAAATTGTAAACATTGGGTAAGAAAACCTGCCCACCAGAACACAGGAAAATATGGGAGCGCTTTGGAAGAGGTTCGTAGCAAAATTGGGAGAACATTTGTCACAGGAGGTGATCATTGAAGTAAAGAGCATAGATGAAATATCTATATGTATAATGGAGTAGATGTACGAGGTTCTTATGGCCTTGGGGTGAGCAGTATAAGTCTCTGTCTCTGTCTCTGACCTCAGAGAAAACGAAAAGCCTTCCAAGGACCATAAACTGCCACCATTAAACGTAAACGTTTTAATCGCAAACAAACGGCTGAAGATTGGAAAGATACGTATTAGGTGAATCGTGTGTCAGATCAGGTAAAAAGATTGTACAAAGAAGATACTACACTTGTATGCATTATAATAACCAATAAATGACGGTTACTGGAGCAGTAAACTGCCCTAACTGTAAAAAAACGTTTAAGGAATTTCAAGCGCAGTAATAATGCTACTGCAATTGAATCCCAGTCATTGTAAAGTAGCCTTGAAGCTTCTACATATGACAGTCAGTGAATTAAATGTGGACGGACGTTGCAATTCTGAACGAGTCCTACGTCAATCCTGACTTTACAAGTTGGGCAGCAATGGGGTCAGTTGTTGAGGAGACGCTACAGTATGTAAAGGCGCTCCAACAGTGTGTTCGAGCTTCTACACCGGGGATAAATATATATAATTCCTACATTCCATTTAAGTTTTGCATAGATGAATTTAAGACTATTGATGATTGTTTGAAGTACGATGAAGCTGTGACATTGATCCTCCCCACGCTGTGAAAAAATACCTTACGTTGGGATCCCACTGGGATTATTGGAATTGTGGAGTCTATGTTTTAGGTTGTTAAAGTCAAGCACTTTTGGTTTTCCACCAAGACCTTTTCTTGCTTTCGTTCTTGCAAAAAGAATGGAAGTGTAATCCAGAAATTACTTAACCAACTTCCACTATTAGATTAGTGGTAAAGCGAATTAGAACTGTTTTCAATGCGGTCGGAAGTGTTCCACCAAAATCGTAATCGATAGAACCCTTTCTTTCCTTGAGTAGAGTAAGTGAAAAACTTCTCACATTTAGGGAGATTCGTACAAACCTCAGCGATCATAGCATATCAATCACATAATCCATAATTTGCGCATTAAATTCACAAATTTTAAAGGGTTTCCAAATAAGGCGAGCGGATGTTGAAATGGAATAAAACAAACTGCATGTGACTTATTAGCGAAATATTTTTAGTATTTAAAAGGCTCCTACACGGCATTATATATGAAATATAAGAATGTACAAATGTCCGCCTGTGGCACAATATCCAAAAGCGCCAATCTTCAACGATTTTGCTGAATAGGTCCAATTGAATTTGAGCATTGGCCTAGCATGTGCCAATTTTGAGGGTTTCGATCGCTTGTGGCTAACTGCGACTTTAAAAAGCCCTGCGTGAAAATATCTAATGGGGTCAAATCTCACATCCCTCTCCTGAGAAATAACCATCCTCCTCATATCTTTTATGCAGAATTTCCATTGTGCTATTCGTTGTGCGGCACGTAGAGCCATTCATCTTACTGTCATCCACTTCCATTGGCCAAGAAAAAAAAACAAAATTAGTCATCATTAATCTGTAACGCACGCCGTTAACGGTGATGGCATGGTAAACGTCATTTTCGAGGAGGTCTGGACCAATACCAGCGCCGGTCCAAAATCTCCGTCAAACACTAAATTTCTGTGGATTCATTGACTCCTGGTAAATCTCGTTTTAATTGGCGTTGTCTTGTATACAGCAATTTAATCATTTATCTAAAAATTCGTGTCACTAAAGATGATTTTTGTTTACTAAAATTGGGGTCTTCTTTCACACGATCCGACATCATGCTGATCCCATAATCCCGTTCAGCTGATAGTCGGCAGCTGCTGGTCTTGTGCAGGGGCGCCAGTCGCTGAACCGCAAGGGGTTGCAACTGGGAGAAGGTTAGCTGCAGAGTTTGACCAGAGGCTTTGTCTGGTACCGGAGGTGATAGAAATACATACGGGCAGGTCTCGGGTTCGCGCCCTGTTATCTGCATCTATTTGATCTCTCGAAGGGTACGAAAAGGCATGGGTTTTTTCTATGCCTATATTTCATGATAGCCGTTCACCGTCGCCGAACGGAAGGGGTTTGGAATTCTCCCCGTTTCTCACCGGTGAGGATACTGCATCCTTGTAATGTAGTATCGACCGTTCCATCGTCTGCGCACCTGCAGTTGTTGTAAAAATGCCCAATCTGTACTCTTTTGGGGCCTCCGCACCTACAGGTGTGTAAAAATGTCCAGTCTGTACTCTTTTAAAACAGGGCGACCAATCCCGTGAAACATGGGGTATAAATCACAATTTGGTAGTAGCTTTGCTTTTGCTTTGCTACTCAGCTCCAACCGGTGAGTTTGGCCGGTAGCGTGGGGATCAGGAAGCCCCAGGACTGCGTTCCCGCCTGATCATTTGTTGTAGGACCCCTAGTGGAAGCATCACGCAGGTTGTGGTTGATACCAAAATCGCTGTTAGATACTTTGTGCTCGAATGTGGAGTTGAAATGCAACCGGGTGTTCCAGACGCATAGAGTAGCAGAGGTAGTAAGATAGGCCTCACCTCCGCCAATGGGGATTATGTTCCATACTAGCAAAATCAATGTGGTATCTCCTGGCTGCGAAGAAAGGGTTGACAATTGTGGTAGTCACAAAATTGTCAGTCCCTTTTCCCAGATAGTCCTAGTTTTACTTGGCTACCCCATGGGGGTGTTGGCAATCGCATTGTAATATGCCCAGTATGTCGCACACCGTAGGTAAACATTCACGGCGAGACTCACGTAAAACCCTCGTGGACTTCAAAGGATCCGAAGAGCTATCAGCGAATCAATCGGCGTCGTTTAAAGTCACTAAGTTTGAACGGCTTTTGCGGATACAAGCTTAAGTCCCGACGTAAAATGCGCCAAGTTAAAGTGTGTGATGGTCCGAATTCTTGTGCACGATAAGGTGCCGACTGCAACGGGTTCTCCGGCATAACTTTAAGGACAGCGGCGATGCTTTCGGATTGATTGATTATTGACGGAACCGGTTGTCTTGAGTTTGAAGAGCCAATACTTCTGCCGTAAAATGGGCGCAAAATGGCAACGATTGCTCTAGAACTTATTTTGATAATAAATTTTTATTAATTGCACTTGCTATTCAATCGTGTAGTTTAACATGGTGATTTGACATCAGTATGTTGCCGATGTTTATTAGGCAAATAAGGAAATTTTGAAATTTCTTCTAATATATTCACTACATGTTCCAAGTAGGGTAAAAGCACAAAATTGAAATTGACGTTAATAATAAAAATTCAATAATAAACCAAACACTTTTAATAAATAATAACTATATGCACTTTAAGAAGATAAAATACAGAATGACCAAACATAGACAAAAACCTGAGTGCAGTGACTCTTTATAGCCCTATATGGAAAACAAGCTAACAAGCTGTGAGACAAGCAACCATCTATCTGGCAACAGGTTGTGCAAATTTTATTACCATAATTCTTTTAGATATAAATTTTCTTCATATCTAAGTCAGTACGACTTCTAATATTTCTTTTAGTTTTAATTGTTACCATTTTCTTTGGTCGAGGCACTTAATCATTTCATTGTAAAACTACAAGTTCATACATCACATATAATTTATTACTTTTGATTGTATTAAATCATAATAATTGTTTGTGAGTTTGTTATTATTTCCATTCGCACATGCCTGAAAAGCAAACTAAGAGAAAGACTAAAACACTGGTTCGAATTCAGAGGCCCAGTAAATTTTCATAATGCATGAAAACCTGTAACTGGCTGAACTGAACACTTAAGATTTCGCATCATACTATGAGAGTGAGCAAAAGGTAAATGTTTGAATACCCTACAAGAGGAAGGTTTTGTAAACAAAACTTCCATACTACCTGTTATTTTAACTATGATAACGCTGGTTCTGGTAAAGGCAAGTCGATTGGCATCTTTTTTTTTTTTTTGAAAAAACTGAACAAGCTTTTATATAATCAATTTATATAGCGTGATTTTTTAAGATTTAAAATTTTTAGGTTGGCAGCACTGGTTGGTAATGGCGTCCAAACGTCATCTGTCAAAGTGAAAAGTGAACAGTATAGTCTGCCATTTCATTATGGAAAGGCTAACAAACGAGTAATGATTGCAAATCGTTGAAATTGATTAGCAAAATTAGTGCTTTGTGACAAATGTGCATCGTTTGATACGACCATTTTATGGTCGTCATAATCGACCTACTGAATCAACGATTTGTGCTGTTATCTCCAAATTTCGCACCAAATTTACTTTGTTAAACATAAGACCATTGACTCGCATGCGTAGAGTGCGTACCAAAGAAAATATTGCAGCCGTAGCGACCAGTGTTAATGACGATCATGTAAAGTCAATTCTACATCGTTCTCAGCGATTGGGCATGTGTTACTCAACCACAAGAAAAATTTTACATGTCGATTTGGGTTTGAAAGCCTATAAAATTTAACTCAAGCAACAATTGAAGTCGAATGACTTACCACGACATCTAATTTTTGGTGAATGGGCCTTACAAAAGCTCAATGAAAATCCGCTGTTTTATCGAAAAATTGTGTTCAGCAATGAGGCTCATTTCTTGATGAACGGATACGTAAACAAGCAAAACTGTTGCATTTGGAGTGATGAACAGCCACATGCCATACATGAACTACCGATGCATTCCGAAAAAACAACAGTCTGGTATGGTTTATGTGGGCTGGTGGCATCATCGGTCCATTTTTCTTCAAAGACGACCGTAGAAGAAACATTACCGTCAACGGCGAACGACATCGAGCCATGATACGCGATTTTTTTGGCCCAATTGGCTGAGTTGAACTTGATTGATTGATGTGGTTTCATGAGGATGATGTAACATGCCATACTGCTCGTGAAACAATGGATATGTTGAGGGATAAATTTGGTGAGCAGCTTGTCTCTCGATTTAGCCCAGTGAGTTGGCCCCCAAGATCTTGTGATTTAACGCCTCTTGATTATTTCTTGTGGGGTTATGTCAAGCCCTTAGTCTATGTGGACAAGCCGAACACTATTGAAGCCTTACAGGATAACATAACACGCGTTATTCGTGGAATACAAGCCGAATTGCTCCAAAAAGTGACGACAAATTGTACCTTCCGAATGGACATTTTGAGACGGAGCCGCGGAAAACATTTACATGAAATTATCTTTAAAAATTAAGTGACAAAGACCAATTTATCGATTCCAATGAAAAATTTTAATATACATATGACGCAAATTTGAGTGTCTTATTCGATTAAAAAAAAAAAACTACGATTGAAAATCACCCTCTATATATGTATAATATAAAATATTACTATTTTGCCATTGTAAAACGTAAATTTTGTTCCATAGACTTAAATAAGTGAAATGAAATGAAATATTTATTTCTCAAATATATCATAATAAGGTGCAACTTACCGATGCCATTTTAGTAGCAACATCTCATTGACCTGAAAGTAGAGATTATTATATAATACATTATTTAGCATCTGGCTATATGAGATCATAAAGTAAGAAATTTTAAAATTATAGATTTCACCAATAGGGACGGGTAAATTCTAACACTGACAATCATAATTATGTTGTTTCGTCTCCTGTTTTTATTTTATATTTCAGATAATACAGTAATGGTAAATGATAAGACTTTACTATCGAAACGGACGTTACTTCGTAACAGTGATGGGCGAGTTTGTGTCCACTTTACGGTTTACGTTTACGTCGTCCTTCGCAGTTGTTTGGCCGCTAATTTCAAATCGACTTTTGCACAATAAATGGGGAAGGTTTACAACAGACTACAGAAAATTATTTAGACATTTTGAAGAAAATTTTAACTTTTTATTCAATCAGATGGTTTATAATTTTACCAAACGCATAATACTCGTATGTACTAAGTTTGATTTCTTATCCGCACAAATTAATGGTGCAATAAATTAATTGGCCAATATTTGGTAGATTGTAATGTGTACTTCAAACATAGAAGCGGCCAATAAATCCAGCAATAGATCTCACCTCTGACAAAATACAGGTATTATTTGAACAAATTGTGGCAACTATCGAACAATCCTCATCAAAATATTATGCCATTTCAATGATTTGAAGTCAAGTTACAATACTTAAAGTAGTAGTTGCCAAATGGCGAAGGAAAAAATTCCATGATTTGGATTGCAGCTCCATCTAATGTGTTCTCAACATCAGGCATTTTATCGGTTTGCAATTCTCGAATGATGCTCCAGATAAAAAGTTTTGCATCAAATGACATAACTATTGCGGTTTGTTCAACGTGTTTCGGTGGTCTTGATGGATCTATCTACAGAGTGGCGTACGAATCGTGCATCATCAGGTTTATTATCTGTTTGCAAATCTATAAGGATGCTCCAGATAAAAAGCTTTGCATTAAATAACAACTATTGCGGTGTTTTCAACATACTTCGGTGATCTTGACAGATCTATCTACAGAGTGGTGCACGAATCGTCCTACAAACAGAAAACAGAAATATCAGGCTTATTATATGTTTGCAAATCTTGGCGGATGCTCCAGGTAAAAAGATTTGGATCAAATGATATGACTGTTGCGGCGTCTTCAACGTGTTTCGATAATCATGACAGATCTATTTACAGAGTGGCGCATGAATCGTGCTACAAACAAAAAACAGAAACATCAGGCTGATTATCTGTTTGCAAATCTCGAAGGATGCTCCAAGTAAAAATAATTGGATGAAAAAACATGACTATTGAGACGTCTTTATCGTGTTTTGGTGATCTTAACAAATCCATCTACAGGGTGGCTTCGACCTATGTTACAAATACAAAACGGGGACCAATGTAGACGGTTATTTAAAGATATTGAGAGATTTTATTGCCAATTTTACCCATAACTGCGCCGAAGAAGTATTCGTTTCAATCGCATTTGCTTCCAGCAAGCACAACATAGTCAGACCGGTTATGGCGGATCTCCAACGAGAATTCCCCAATAAATTAATATCCAGAAACTCCACTTTCAGCTGGCCCCCTAGATCACCTGCACCAGATTTTTTTATGGGGTTACGAGTGTGTCAAGCAAGAGGAGTATACCCAGAAACTCCACTTTCTGCTGGCCCCCTAGGTCACCTGCACTAGATTTTTTTTACGGGGCTACGAGTGTGTCAAGCAAGAGGAGGAAAACTAAGGAACTTGACTGAATTGAAGCAGTCCATTAAAACAATACTTGGAACGATCGCCACTTCAGCCCTTTAAGCCACAATGAATACTTTTCTGATCAGGTGTCGCATATGCGTTAATGAGCATGGAGGTCATTTACAGTCTATCATCTTCAAAACCAATTAGTTGTGTAAAATAAAATTGAATTTTCTATATAATAAAAAAGCAAAATAAATGAAATACGAGTACATTGATTAGAAAAAAGTTATTTGAAGTTGAAATTGTAGCATAATTGGTACGCCACCCTGTATAATAAAGGGCATCAATACATTTTAGAAACGTTGGACTATCTGTTTCACTTTCAAAGCAGGCTATATTGCTGAATTAAGATGAATTGCCAAAATCAAAATTTTTTCCTCAGTAACGGGACTTATTGGCTGACGTGTTATTTGATCATAATGCAGCCTTTACAAAGCATCAACTATTAAATATGCGTCCACATACATATATCTGTGGTCACAACCCATAACAGCCTAAGTCTGTTTTTCCATATTTTCAGTACAGGAGTTTAAAGTTTTGAATCTTCACTGAAAATCAGGAGAAGGTGTTTTTTAGAAAACTTTGCTACAGATTCCAAGGAAACGAATTTCTTTACTTAGTTGTTAACAAAAAATAGTTGTTTATTCTCGCAGTCAAAAGATATTATCGAAAAAGACACTTAGGCTCTTATGAATTGTTGAACGAAAGAAAGTCAAAAAGTTCAAGTTGAGTTAGGCTATTATTTCAGATTAAATAAAAAACTTTAAGTTTGGAGAAAGACCTTAACTCAATTTATGTTTACCAAAAAACGAAATTGTAACTCAGAATAAGAGTTTAACTCAAGTTAGGAAAATAAAATTGTTTCTTTATTTTTTTGGATTAACGACTTAAGTTGATTTAGGCAATGATGAAAAAATAATGTTTATATTTGTTGTAATCCTAAAATGACTTAGGCAGTTATGCCAAAACAGTCATTTAGAAAAATAACTTAAGCTATTAGGTTTTTCAGGATTAATTTCCTTCCTAGAAGAGATACAAACATGAACAATTTAGAGCAAATAAATTTAGATACGCTGAATACGATGGTGCAAATAACTCAATTGTGTCCTAACTCGAGTTAGGCTGTTACGGGTTGTGACCACAGATATCTGAGCCATATTATTAGCGTGTAGAGTATTCGTAATGCATGTTACAAATGTTCCTTAATGCAGACGCTGCCTAATCACAAACTAAATCATTAACTACGGCTGGATACTTAAAGGCTTTAATAATGTGATGTAGCTCGAGTAGTTCCTTCGTGTTTGTTTTGTTTTTTTTGTAGGCCTGTTCGGCTGGGTTTCTTCATTTTAATGTTGCTCAGATTGTGTGGCTAAGGCTGATGATGTTAATAATTTAGTATTTCTCCCCAACGCATTAGACTTGTTTTGTTACGTATTTGTATGTGGTCACTCTTCTTCTTCATCATCGTCATCTTATGGTTTTTTGAATATTTGAAACTTGCTTAACCTGCTCCTTTTGACAGGTAACAAGACGAAACTCTAAGCAACAGCAGCAGCACAAAACTCCAGCATTATTTTTAGTTCTTTGGATTCTTTTTTGTTTCTGTGCCATCATTCAACTCTTTTTTTTATTTTCTGGTGTTGGTAATTATTAATAGCAATAAAATGACTTGTTAACTGGAGTTATGGCTCCGCACATCCAATCCTCAAAGCGCAGCGAAGGGAGGGCGACTTCTAAAGACTTTGGAGGATGTCTACGGAGTTAAGAGAGCTCCTTGATTGCAATTATTTTTTTTTTATGTCGTTTCTACATGTCTGCGTTGAATCTGATCGCGCAAAAAGTGCAGAGGAGTAACTAAGTCCAATCAAAGTTATACAAACCTGCACCACATGCCACATTATCTCATTTAATTAAATTCTATATGCAGCACCACGTAATGTAAGGCATTAGGTTGTTAACTAGAAATTGTCGCATACGCTTTTGTTTGAATGTGTGCATGCATGAGTGTATGTGGATTTATATTTATGTATGAAAATTATATGTGTTCACTTAAGAGGCTTTGATTATTTTCCAGTTTTGTGGTAAATTTCATTTATTTATTTATTTTTTTTTTTTTTTTTTTTTTAAAGTTAATTAATAAATTAAAATATAATTTTAATTTTTTTTTAAAAATTAAAAAAAAAAAAAAAAAAATAAAAATAAATAATAATAATAAATATGATAATCGTGCTACTTGTTTTGTAATACTGCCATGTAAGCAGATTGAGGGATTTTAGTAATACAAAAATAAAAAGAAATTTTAGGCACAAAACAACACAAATGCTTTAAGAAGAAATACAGGATGTGTTGCAACTTACTCAAAGTCTAAGAACTAAATGCTCCATAGCATCATAATTATATATTATGAATTATATATTTACAAATTATTAGTAGAAATGCAAAGGAAAGCATATTTCAGATAACAGAGAAATATAGGTAAAATACAATAATACAAGGTGTCCGTCGGAAAGGTATACTACTTTGTTTTGCCGCCATTTTGGTAAAGATTAGTCTTGACAATTCATATTTGGCAGTCGTGAGGTAGAGAGTTGGCAAATTTATTATGGAAAAATATTCGATAAACCAAAGTGTTGTAATCGTTAAAACATTTTATCAAAATCAATCATCGATTACTGTGACGATGAGAAAGTTACGTGAAATTTTTGGGAGAAACAACATGTCAACAAGACGCACTATTTATCGTATAGTGCACAATTTCGAAGAAAGAGGGCCTGTGGCTGATAGGGCCAAGCATGGCCAAGTACTAGAAGATCGCCTGAAAACATTACTGCTGCTCAAGAAAGTGTTCAGAACAATCCATCAACCTCAATTCGACGCCGTGCTCAGGAGCTAGGTCTTCAAAAAACAACTTTGGCCACAATTTTGCACAAGGATTTACATTTGTTTCCATTTAAGGTTCAGTTGACACAAGAACCTCTTCTACAAGACCATTTACGCCACCGTACATATGACAACAGGACGTTACAGCTCGCCCATGACAACCCCGATTTTCATGAAAAAATCATAATGAGTGACGAGGCACATTTTCATTTGAATAAATATGTGAATAAACAGAATAGTCGGTTTTGGGCAATGGAAAACCCTCAAATTATTTATCAGTCCCCTTTGCATCCATTAAAGGTGACAGTCTGGTGTGCAATTTGGTGAGGAGTAATCATTGGACTCCTTTACTTCTTTGAAACTGAAAACGGCGTAACGGTAACTGTCAATGTGGAGCGATATCATGATATGATTGAAAATTTTTTAACACCACAACTGCATGCTTTGGGCTTGATTAACATGTGGTATCAACAAGACGGTGCCACACCGCATACAGCCAGGATTACAATGGAATTACTGCAAGATCTCTCCCCACAACAAGTTATTTCAAGAAATGGTGATGTTGATTGGCTTCCACGGTCGCCTGATTTGACCGCTCCGGACTTCTTTTGTGGGGATATCTGAAAAGCAAGGTTTATGCAAACAAACCAGAAACGCTTGAGCAACTCAAACAAAATATTCGTGATGAAATTAATGAAATACCGCATGAAATGTGTGAGAATGTAATGAAAAATGTGCTCAAAAGGGCTCGCACTTGTGAGGATAACAGAGGCGGATATTAATCTGATATTATATTCCATACATAATTGCCTACTTTAAATACAACATTTATCAATATAAGATCCATTCTCTTTCATTTAATCAAAAATTGTAAACAAACAAAGTAGTATACCTTCCCGACGGACACCCTGTATTTGGATATGGCATAAGAAATAAGCTTCTCATATACTATGCTCCCACCCATGGAAGTACAGGGATGTGTTTAGAAGTGGGATGTAAAAATTTTGACCCGCATTAATCTCAAATAATGTTAGGTATACTAAAATCATTATTTTTTTTTTTGTATAACTTTAGGCACTGTCCATACTAGTGCACATTCGTCTGGCTTATCACTATGTCCTAGAAGTATGACCAGTTTTTAACTTGAATAAAGCTGGTAT
This sequence comes from Philornis downsi, assembly GCA_019455685.1. Taxonomy (NCBI): domain Eukaryota; kingdom Metazoa; phylum Arthropoda; class Insecta; order Diptera; family Muscidae; genus Philornis; species Philornis downsi. The sequence goes on from JAHXMU010000252.1 coordinate 435,466, forward strand.
ATTTTTTTTTCAAAATTAGTAGCACTGTCGCAGAATTTCATATTAAACTTCACATCATAAATAACATTAGTTTTCAAGCTACACTTGATTTTGTACGACACAGAAGGTGATTTTCCATGATTTGTGTGAGTTTGGTGAGAAAATAAATTGCACTAAATTTTGTTTACTAATTTAGAATTTCTGCTGCGGATGTATTTAAGACGTTGCAGAAAGCCTTAGATGAAGAGACCTTATAGGAAAAATATGTTTACAAATGACATAAATTATTCAAAGAAAGCCGAGAACTTTAAATAGATAAGAACCTGACATTTCCATTTATAAAGATTTTAAGTGTGATGATATAATGTGCTCAGTGGGCAGCTTTATTCTAGCAAAAATTGCGCTAAAAGGTTAACCTTACGTACTCTTTTTGTGTCCAAATTACTGAGTCATGACGCAAGCTGGGGTTATGACGCAAGCGGATGAATCATTAACGACAGTTTTCGAGAGAAAAATACTCTGAAAAATATATGGAACCATCATCGTTAACGGAGAGTATCGGTTTCGCATGAACAATGAGCTGTATAAGCTATATGTCGACATCGACGTGCTCAAATGCATTAATATACAGCGATTGCGTTGCCTGGGTCATGTTGTGCGAATGGACCCCAATGCTCTGGCACGGAAAGTTTTCGACAAAGAACTCGATGAACGGCGCCGAAGAGGCCGACCAAAACTCCGTTGGAAGGACCAGATTTTTGAAATACTATCAAAATTTGGTGTGACGAATGGGGGAACAAGCGCAGAAGATCGAAGCGCTTGGAATTATTTTCTACGGGTGGCGTATAATAGATAAGGATATATATTCCAGTCGCCACCTAAGAGAAAAGAGCACAATTGGTGCGCCACCCTGTGTAGCAATTAGTAATGATAAAAAGAATGATATTTTAGAGTTTATAAAAATTATTCAATTAAAAACTATTATTGGAACTATTATTAAAAACTATTTCAAAATGTAGGTAACTGTTTGTTTTATATGCCATTTGCAGCTGGACCTAACCAGTTCATGCTCGACCTCTCGTCACATAAACTCCACAGCATATTTTTTAGCAACTACCAGCAACAAGGCGTACTTCAAAACCAATAAACTTGAACAGGCAAATGTATAGAATAGAAGACATTTTTTTTGGTCATCACAAAGTATTTTGCAAAGTGTTACTCCTTCTTCTTTAGCACAATATTGCAGTTAGCCTCGATTATATGTAAAACATGTTTATGCATTTGATTAAATGATTTATAGTTCCACATTTCAACGCATACCGGCATTCAATATTCACCAACATTTTTCAAGCATATTCTACCATAAACAAAATTCTTTCTATGCAATAAAAAAGATACAAGTAATCCTTTTGTTGAACAAATAAAAAGAAAGCAATTCCAGTTTTCAACGTGTGCTTGCATTGTGAAATTGACACTTTAAGGTCATTAGAGGAAAAGAAATTGTTTAGTTCAATGATTGATTCGAATTTAGCGGCTAATTAATCATTTGCCATATGGCTATCGCGCAAATAGATAGATTACAAAATATTTCACCAAAAGATCTACGGCTGAGAGTTGGCGAGAGAACAAAATGATAGTTGATAACATGTTTTGTAACACATCATTGAAGGAACTGAATTGAACTGAACAGAACAAAGCGAAAAGCCAAGTCATCGTATTTGTGGAAAACAAAACCAAAGGATGACGATGCAACTCTAAGCGTTCGCTGAACAATATAAAATATTTAAGGCCATACAAGTTAACTTAAAGAAAGAAATCATATATACGAGTACAATGGAGCGGTGGCAGGACGATAAGGTAAATGAAAAATTAAGAATAAGTCTGATGCAAAGTGTTGATTAATCGATTACTAAGACCGACATTTCCAGTATTTCTAGAGATTGCTAGACAGATGTTTAGTAGCAAAGCCTATAAATTTATTTTATCAAAAAGTATTTACTTTACCTTTAAAGCCACAGACCTCCAACCATACCAATCAACCTCCACCGGTATTTCAAATAGCGGCCTTGATAATTGATTAATCAACACTTTGCATCAGCCCTATGTGTGCAAGTAATGCCGTCTTAATAAAACCAAATATCGTCGAGTTCACGATATCCAATTTCAGAAGCAAATTGTTCTTTATCGTAGGACGATAACGACCAACGATCATATTTACGGTCCGTGCGGACTACTTTTTGAAGAACTATTCACTTTTATTTTATTTCAACATAAAGTCAGCTTCTTAATGCTCTTCGAGTGACTCTTCATTCCAATAACTTACTTACTAACTCGAAAATTAAGATAGAACAAAATTTTCGGTCGAACAGAAAAGACAGTAATAAAGCTGTCAACGAGCCCAAAGACTTAAACGGTAATAATTCAGTTCTTGACATGTATAAATTTTGTCTTATGCACAAAATTCTTAGGTGAAATACACCAAATTCTTGCATATGATCTAGCCAAGTTTGGGGATAAAGATGAAGTTCAAATTTCTACCGAAAGTTGAAAATATAAGATTAAGTTATAGACCTTCCTCCAGTAAGAACAATGATGAAAATTTGATCTCTGATAGGCAAAAAACGCTTTTCATCCTTTCTAATTCCAAAATGTAGAGCAAGTATAGAAATTATGTCAATTGTAGACAATAGCATAGCCCGTCCATCACGGTGCCAATAATAGAACAGCAATGTTATGACTTAAGAACAACAATCCGGTGGATGCAATCACCTGCTGGTAGAGCTATTTAACAGGAATAACGACGGGTTAATCATGACCATACTTCAGATCTGAACCTCAGTTTGACTAAAGAAACATACATATACCCGATGATGGGAATCTGAACACATTATATAAAATTTAAAAGAGAGCAATTGAAGTGCCTATAGGTATATTAGCTGAAGAAGGATCAGGACACCCAATATAAAGTCCATTTGAGTGTACTACGTTAAAGACAAACCCGTTTATATTAACCCTAACTGGACTTTATCGGTATGGGTTTAGAGATAATAAATCGACAATGGAGCAGATATTGACACTACAATAAATTCTTGTAGAAAATCCAAGGTAAACAGGTTAATTTGTGTCATTTTTTCGTCGACTACAAAGTTTACGATAATCCAATTCACCAAAAATTATATGAAGTCAAAGCTTTTATCATCACTTCTAATTTGGTATTCGACACTGGCCGCCAAAAGTTTTCCATTAAGGTAGGCAGAGATCTTACTGACCTGTTTTGTAGAGAGGGCGACAGTCCATCCTCGACAACGAACTCTTTACGCAGACGCTGCAGGAGACAGAACCTAAAACTCCTTTGGAAGGATTGAATTTCTGGACCATGATCAAAACTAGGCGTGACAAATTGAAGCAGAAATACAGAAAGTCTAAATGCTTGGAATTCTTTCCTGTGGACAACTTATGGCTAAATGAGCCATAAAAAAGCAAGTAAGATGGTTTTCATATACCAAATTTTCACTAATTCTAAACAAGTTATTGTAAAAATAAATGAAATGTCTTTATGTAGATGGTTGTTTTTTATAGACTGAACCTAAAACTTCTTTGGAAGGATTACATTTCAGAACCAGGATAAAAACTAGGTGTGACAAATTGGAGCAGAACTCCAAAAAGTCTAAATACTTGGAATTCTTTCCTGTGGACAACTTATGGCTAGATGAGCCATAAATAAGCAACTAAGATAGTTTTCATATATCAAATGTTCATTAATTCTAAACAAATTATAGTAAAAATAAATCAAATATCTTTATGTAGATGCTTGTATTTTATAGACAGAACCTAAAACTTCTTTGGAAGGATTAAACTTCTGGACCGTGATCAAAACTAGGTGTGACGAATTGGAGCAGAAATTCAAAAAGTCTAAATACTTGAAAATCTTTCCTATGTATGACTTATGGCTAAAGAAGAAAGTAAGATGCTTTTCGTATACCAAATGTTCATTAATTCGAAACAAATTATTGTAAAAATAAATCCAATATTTTTACATAGATGGTTGTTTTTTTATAGATGTTTCTAGCAATATAAGTCTCGCGTTCTGCAAGTGCAATCGGGTTATGTCAGATGATATAAAAAAATGAAATTTTGTATTCAAAAAGCGTCTACCCAGACTCTTCTATAATTGTTCTACACTGTACTGTTAAAGCGAGCGTCAAAGATGTGCACCAAAAAGGAATTTACCGTATTTTACAGTTTTTCTTCAATCAAGGGGGAAAAGCAAGCTTTTGTACTGTATAGTCAATCGCCTGCAATTTTTGGGTTCGTCGATTCCTTTCCAGTAATTTTGATATCAAAGATACACCACGCTCTGGAAGGCCAATTGTCAAAAATATCGATAAAATAATAAAAATTGTCAAGTCGATCGATTCTCTTTCGATTGCCCAGGAGCTAGACATTGCACAAAACAGAAACGTTTTTAAAACAATTGCGTAGGGCTGAATAACAAAAAAGAAGTTCGATGTACGGGTGGCATACGAGTACGAGTTAATTCAAGAAAAATCACATGGACGCAATTTCTGTTTACGAATCGCTGCTGAATCGTAGCAAAATCGACTGCGATTCCAACAAGTCACTTACGACGACGTTAAGTGAAAATGGTAGTTGCCGAATTGCGATGAGCCGGCTAAACCGGTGATCAAGCCAGAATTTACAGTGAAGAAGATTTTGCTTTGTATAGGGTGATTTTTTAATCGTAGTTTTTTTTTTAAATCGAATTAAACACTCAAATTTGCATCGTATATTAAAATTTTTTATTGGAATCGATAAATTGGTCTTTGCCATTTAATTTTTAAATATAATTTCATGTAAATGTTGTCCGCGGCTCCGTCCCGTCCATTCGGTAGGTCAAATTTTTCGTCATTTTTTAGAGCATTTCGGCCTGTATTCCACGAATAACGCGTGTTATGTTATCCAGTAAGGCTTCAATAGTGTTTGGCTTGTCCACATAGACTAGACAAGAGGCGTTAAATCGCCAACTCACAGGGCCAAATCGAGAGATAAGGTGCTTACCAAATTCATCCCTCAACATATCCATTGTTTCACGAGCAGTGTGGCATGTTGCACCGTTCTGATGAAACCAGATGTCAACAAAGTTCAACTCAGCCAATTGGTGCAAAAAAAGTCGCGTATCATAGCTCGATATCATTCGCCGTTGACGTTTCTTACACGGTCGTCTTTGAAGAAAAATGGACCGATGATGCCAACAGTCCATAGACCACACCAGATGCATCGATAATTCATGTATGGCATGTGGCTGTTCATCGCACCAGATACGACAGTTTTGCTTGTTTATGTATCCGTTCAGCAAGAAATGAGCCTCATCGCTGAACACAATTCTTCGACAAGGCCCACTCTCCAAAAATTAGACGTTGTGGTAGGTCATTCGGCTTCAATTCCTGCGCTACCCATCCGAGTTGATGGTTTTATGTCCAACAAAGTAAGTTTGGTGTGAAATTTGGAGATAAAAGCACGAATTGTTGATTCAGCAGGTCGATTATGACAACCATAAAATGGTCGTTTCAAATGATGCACATTTGTCACAGAGCACCAATTTTGATAATAAATTTCAACGATTTGCAATCGTTGCTCATTTGTTAGTCTTTCCATAACGAAATAGCAGAGTACACTGCTCACTTTTCACTTTGACAGATGACGTTTGGACGCCATTACCAACCTGTGCTGCCAACCGGAAAAATCTTAAAAAATCTCCCAATATTTGGTGGAATCGGAAGGGAATCAGCTACTCCTCTACCGTCAAATCATATCGATCTGCGCTGTCAGCAATTGGGAGAAAGCAATGGTCCAGAAGCGGTCATTGGGAGAGAGTCTGTATTCCGCCAGGACAAAGGAACTATATTCCATCGTCGGAAGCCCTGGAACATTGTTTTGCATTAACTTTATAGACCGGGCCTAGCACCAATCGATTACCACTTGTGCTTGCCTGTGACGAATGATTCTACTGGTGATAAAATCGCCTCATAAGGGAATCTTATGAAGATCAACTGTCCCAGTTTTTTTTTGCCAATAGAATCAAGAGTTTCTGTGAAAGATGCATAATGGAATCATCTTCAAAATTTCGACCATTTATTGAACAAAACGGTACATGTTTAACCTAAACCGTATAATTGTAGCTATGTTAAATGAATCCCATAATGTCAACTAAAAATAATGGACTCATTTAAATATGGATATTATATTTTTCTCAACTTTTCATACGACATCCTCATTCCAAGTTGACCATGTGCCACGCCGCAACACACAAAAGCCGACCGTCATCTGAACCATAAACATGATCTTATGCAAGATTTTTGGTAAAGTAAGGTCAAGAAACTTGTAACATTTATGCGGTTAAGAGGGTATCCACACATTAGTATGACAGCTCGCTGCACAGAACCCTGGACGCAGAAGAATAACTGAGGGCTGAAGGTTTAAAATGTGCTTATGAAATGAAATGATATGCCAAATCAAACAATCTGCTGGTGATGGTGAACAATGCAAAGTCAAACTAAATAAATTTAATGTAAACCATTGCATTATTGTCATCATGATCATCATCATCAAGATGATCATTATATTCTGCGTCATTGCCATAATCATCGTCGTCATCACCACCGTCATGATGGCTGTCATGTTTTTTAATTTCATTTTTTATTGTTTTGGTGTTCTATAGAAGAATATGTCTTATCGTAAGCTTTATATCATCGGCAGCGAGAAAAACGTTAAGCCTTATTTTGTGTGTAAGTCAGAAAAGCGTATTTAGTTTCACGTGGCCGATTGACAATTCGTTTGTCAGTTTGGGATTTGCATTAAATTTCTGTAGTTCAACAAAGTTATCTTATTAAACTACCTTAAAAAGAAAAACTTTTTAAGAGTGTTTCATCATAAAGTAAATAATATGAAATTTTGTGATAATTTTACTTGATAACACTTTGAAGAAATTGTTTGTGAACTTCGACAATGCGTTGCAAATATCTGTCACATTGAGTGGTAGCGTAGCGCAAGGACATTGACATCAATTACACAAAATTTGTTACATTTGGCATCAGATATTTTGGCCGAATCTTCGTAAATATTTTTGAGGTGGATCGGACGTATGAATATGATATTGGTAATATATTTTTATGGGTAATTTTTTTGTACAAATTTCATATTCACAAATTGTTGGTTGTTTTTACAGAGACCACATGAGCGCAAATCTTTTGATAGTGTACAGGGTCCTCGGGGGTTTAAAGTAAGTCTCGCCGTGAAGGCTTTACCCATGGTGTATTCAGGATCTCCTGAAGGTAATGCGAGAACTTGGGAGACACTGTTCTACGTCTATCAGAGGTGTCTAGATAGGCCTCACTCCTAACCGGGGGAAGTTCACTTCACACCAGTGACTTTAAAGGTACTTTCCTATCTCTAAGGTGCTTCGACTAATCCTTCCGGGATTAGTTTGAGTTCCCCAAAGGGGCGCTGGCTGCCGCAAACACGTTCAGGAACAGTCCCATGTGGGTGGCACACCGTAAGTAAGGCTATCAAAGCGAGATCCACTTTAAACTTGACAATTGTTGTTTACCCATGGTGTACTTATCACACTGGTCATATTACAATACGATTCCCAACGCCCCCTCCCTGGGATAGAAAAGTTAAACTTGGACTATCTAGGAATTCCAACTTCTCCCAGCCAGATGATACCAAATTGATTATGCTAGTATGGAGCATAATCTCCATTGGCGGACGTGAGGTCTATCTTACTATCTGCGCTTTAGCACCCGGTTACAATGCAACTCCACATTCGAGCACAAAGTCTCTACCAGCGATTTTGATTTCAAGCCATGTAATATTCCCACTAAGGGTCCAACACCAAATGATCAAGCGGGAACTCAGTCCCGGGGCCTCCTGATCCCCACGCTGCCGGTCAAACTCACCGGTGGGAGTCGCGCATCAAAGTTGCTACCAAATTGTGATTTATATACCATATTTCATGGGATTAGTCGCCCTGCAGCAAACCGAGTATAGACTGGAAATTTCTACATACCTGCAGGTGTGGAGGCCCAAAGTAGATGGAACGGACGATACAATATTGCAAAGATGCAGTATCCTCACCGGTAGGAGACGGAGAAACCGCCAAACCCCTTCCGTTCGGCGACGGTGAACGGTAATCATGAAATATAGACATAGGAAAACCTATGGCTGCCAGTACTCCCGAGAGATCAAAAAGGTACAGATGACAGGGCACGAACCCGATACCAGCCCGTGTGTATTCCTATTACCCTCGGTACCAGACACAGCCTCTGGTCAAACCCTATATCTAACCTACTCGAAGTTTCATATCCTTGCGGTCCTTGCAAGCTGCCGCCTATCAAGCTAAACGAGATTGTGGGTTCAGCATGATCCAAACAGTCTCGCTGCCGCTCAACCCTTAGGTCAGGCTACCTTGAAAAGGTCAGCAGACCCACTTGCCACAACTACGTCGTAGTAGTCCAACGCCTAGCAAACGCTCTGGAAGCAAACACCGTTGCTCTAGCCAACACACCCAGGGTAGAGAGCATGTTGCTGACTATCCAGACATCCCCTGACCTAGTTATCGCTAATACCTTATATCTGCATATAAGAGACATTCACACAAAACATGCCGACAGCCTTCGACTGGTGCACGGCAATTGCACGACTTGCAATCGGACAGGGCCTTCTTATGCAGAAAGGCATTGAGTGATCCATGTCCCGTCATCCATCAGGAAACCAAGACAGAGGTTAAAAACAAAACCAGGGTTTCTCCCAAAGGACCTAACATCTGGCAAAAACCTATGTAAAATCAATCGATTGCGGTTATTTACATGAGTCTCGCTGTTAGGCATTACTCATAGTGTGCCATCACACATGGGACTGTTTTCCCTTTTTCTTTTCCTTTATATATTTCTTTTCTTTTTTGCGACAGCCAGCTCCCCTTTGGGGTACTCAAACTAATCCCGAAAGAATTAGTCGAAGTACCTTTGAGATAAGAAGCAAATCCCCTTGGAAAATTTCCTCAGGGCTTGCTTCCTCTCTCAGCCAAAGTACCTTTGAAGTCACTTGGTATGAAGTGAGCCTCATCCCGATTAGGAGTGAGGCCTATCTAGGACACCTCAGATGGACGAAGAACAGTGTTTTCCAAGTTCCCACATTACCTTCAGGAGACCCTGAAGCAACGCAAGATAACTAAAAACACATGTTCGGGCAACCAAAGCCAGAAAGATGCTCCCACAAGGAGTCCAACGCCACGACCAGGCAAGAACAATGTTCCTGGGGCCCCTGGTCTCCCGTGCTACCAGAAGAGAAGAACCCTCTGGTCTGGGTTTCGCAGACAAAAGCTGTTCCAGTTTTGCTATATCATACCTCGTATGCCATAAATATACGCCATAAATTTTCAATATCCGAGGAGAAATATCGGCACAACAATAAATGTCATGCTCTTCTAGTCTATTAACCACATCTCTATTCGAGAGACCTCCATGGTAGTACGACTATACAACAGAAAAGATAAATCTTCCGATATTTCTGACTTTATGGCCGTTCCTGTTGCCAGGGTGTCCGTTATGCACAGAAGAATATACATCAAATTGGCTGTAAGGGCAAGCACACATATCCACATTGAAAGTGTTTTTAAGTACTTGGTTGGAGTCACAGCCAATTTAGAAATCGCCCACAAAGACCATCTGTGACAAAACCATTTTATAATCCCTTTGTGGTTGAATTGATGCTTTTGATACATCATCAGTTGTATATGTTTTTACTTATAAGCAGCTTGATGGGCTATGGGACATGGTATGCTATTCTGCAGCAGCCAAAGAATAATCAAATTCATGTCTTCGGCCCTTGATTCATGTGTAGGTTTTTGATCGATAGATGCCGCAATTTTGTTTGCTTGTAAGAATTCGCACATACAAATGCTAAATTTATGTTTCAAAAATTGACTTTCTCAAAAAAATTTTTTTTTATTTTGATTGTTTATTTAATCAAAATAGAACTTTGGGTGGAAGTATACTGAAATCGGTTCACTGGACTGAAATTTCGGCACAGATCTTAAAAGTAAACAAATCGTTTCCACCCACAGACTGTAGAATTGGGTGCGACCATCGAATACCTGCCTGAAATGGTCAGCCCACACCTTGGCGCCATAGCCTGTTCAGCTATTTTGACAGTACGTTGTAAGTTTTTTTCACACTTTTAAAATCTGTTCTTCGTTTTATGTTTAATTTTTGTATCTTTCTATGTATTTTTATGTATCCTCCTATTATTCTAAAAAATTGTCATTTACTAATAAATACGAAACATTTCAGATGTTTCGCTGGAATGATGTCATAGCTATTTACTGCTGTTCCGTTAACTACCACTTCCTTTGTAAACGTAATTAACATTTTAGTTATATTCAAAGCATTCGATCTTTTTCTCGACAAATGCATAAATTAAACAAGAAACTACAAACATATGATATGCAAGCAAATTACAAATAGATATAACAATTGTTAATGAGATTATAATAAATCATTGAGAATAACAACAACTTGTCTTATTATAATTTCAGGCATAAACGTTAAGCGCTTGTATGATTTCAAAATGTCAAAGATTGTTAGAGAATATTATTAAAGTCGTTACTGATATTTATTATGATAGACTTAAGAAAATGTATGCATGTTTATTTAAGCAAACAGAAAATTGGGAACTCTTTATAGAAAAATAAGAATTCTTAAGACTAAATACTTTAAAAATTTTCCAGTTTCTTAAGAAGCAGAAGGTTAGCATGAAAAGCTCTAAAAGATTTCCTTTCTTTTTTATTGTAGTATAAGGAATGAGGCATCTTTGTTTGTCTTCTCCCACCAATACTTTTGACGTATTTTAATTTCCAAGTTAATGCTCATCCATCGAACAGTTAATTATCGTGTGGTACCGCTTTTGTGTGGTATCGCTTTTGAACCGCACCTAATTACGTTACCTACTGTCTAATATACGGCGTGGGTAGGCGAGTGTTTCCTAGGATGCTTTGTACCGCTTACCCCTAACACGCACGCCTCTCTACCCGATCATGTAATTAAGCAGGCAAAGGATGATGCTTGCGTACAAAAACAAAGTAGTGTGGCCTTGTGCCAGGCGCCCTAGGAACAGGTGGATTATGTCTTGGGATTCACCTATAATATGACATCAAACTGATCTTGGAACTCGTTTTTCGAAAACCAACCAAACCATAGTTAAACAAGACACATCCTGGCAACAGGTGCGGTTATAGAGAAGCCGTCGGGAGGTATCAGAAGATTTATCTTTTCCGTTTTTAATAGTTGTACGGCCAGAGAGATCTGGTTAATAGACTATGATTGGAGCATGGCTTGCTTTGCTGTGTTGATATTCCCTCCTCGGACATTGGAAATCTATGCCGTAGATTATGGATTACCAGTTCCATGCGAGGTATGATAAAGCAAAACTGGAGTAGCTTGTCTGCGAAACCCAGACCAGAGGGTTCTTCTCTTCTGGTAGCACGGGTGACCAGGAGCCTAAGGAACATTGATCCTTGCTGGTCAGTGGTGTTGGACCCCTAGTGGGAGCATCGTGCTGGCTGTGGTTGCCCGAGCAAGTGCTTTCAGTGCTTTTGCGTTGCTTCACGTTGCGTTGGTGAAGGAAGGCAGTAGCTTGGAAAACACTGTTCATGTCTATCCGAGATCTTCCTAGAGTACCTCAACTCCTAACCTGGAGGTAGCTCACTTCATATAAAGTGACTACAACGGTACTTTGGCCGAGATAGGGAGCGGGCCCTGAGGAAGTTTTTCCAAGGGACCTACTTCTAATCTCTGGTAGTTTGAATAATCCTTTCGGGATTAGTTTGGGTACCCCAAAGGGGCGCTTGCTGTCGCAAGAAGAAAGAAAGAACAGATAATCAAGAAAAATATAATGGAAAACATCACCTGTGTGATGGCACACCATAGGTAAGGCCTTCAAGGCGAGACTCATGTAAAACCTACACATTTGATTTGATTTGTCTAAGATCCGGTTAACATTGTCTTAGTATAAAAGTAACATATTGTGATGCGTTAGATAAATTGTGGGTAACTTAGCGATATCATAAATCAAATCAGCTGTAATCGAGGGGTGCTTACAATAAACATTATCGACGCAGTTTTTTAGACCATGAAAAACGGCAACTTATTAAATCTATTTGCTAATTTTAAATCTAAATCCCTTTCTAAGAAAAATTACATCAAACACAAACTTAAAGATCAATTAAATATGATCATTAAATAAGTTATATTAAATAATTTAATTTAATTTAAATACTTTATAAAATAAAGATCAATAAATTAAATATCCTGAATGTGTCAATTTGTAAGGGCGGACCCAAAACTAGGCGGCCTAACAAAGAAGACACGAAAAAATTGGGAAAAATTTTCTTGAATGGAAATTTTGAGACGGAGCCGCAGACAGCATTCACATGAAATTATCTCTAAAAATTAAATGGCAAAGATCAATTTATCTATTCCAATAAAAAATGTTAATATCTAATGCAAAACTTGAGTGTTTTTTTCGATTTATAAAAAAAAAATACGATTAAAAAATCACCCTTTATAAACACTATTCACTATTTTCGGCCGCCCGCGTTGCGTTTTCGCTGTAGAGAAAATTAAAACCTGTAAATATGACGTATTTTCTCTTTGTAGGTGCCCATCTTTGACGCTCATTCCAACAAACACAAAACTGTGATTAGTTTTTTGATTACGAAATCTTATCTTTCTAAGGCCATCTAGTGTAATGCCATAGCAATTATACAACGCTAGATGCAGATTGTTGAAGCCCTCTATAGGAAAAATAAAGGATTTCTTTTTATTACACTTTATACGTTAATTATTTTGTTTCTTTTATTTTTATTATTTTAATGATGAAAAAAAGTGGTATTAATAACAGTAACTGGATTAATGCGATACATAAAAAAGACAAATTACGTTTCTAGTTGAAAACTATAATAAATAATTGTGTTAATGTGTTCTAATTAATTTTCGTTACCGATTTCTGTTGTTTGTTCGCCGTACGGAGCAAACTCAACACTGAAGTTAAAGCGCTTTTATATAAACATCGCATTATAATAACCAATCTATCGTAAATCAGCTATAATTTTTAATACTCTTTTTCCTCAGTCTACTTTTCTGTCGTTAATGTCTGTGTCATATTAATGCTATAGATTTTTTTAAATATTTTGATTTTAACTGGAAATAGCTTTTAATACATTGCGTATTTAGATGTTTTAAGACATCATCAACTAATCACTGTCTACTTTACCGAGACACAAGTAAAAGATACTTCGCAACTCATCACCATCATCATCATCATCATCATAGGCAGTGAAAACTGCCGCTCTGCAATTGCCAAGACGGGTTGAAGTTTATCCAAACATTAGCAATAGTTTTACGCCACAAATGTCAATGGTTTTAAATTTCGAATCTTTTCAAGTCACTGAAGAAAGAGCAACGAGTCCAGTCACCATCGTCAAATAACAAAAAGAAACAAGCGATAAGAAAAGCAGATGTTTAGCTAAACAAATGATTTAAAGCATTTCAAACATAAATCCGACAAATAAGCTAAAAAAAACCAGCCGCCAGTTAATGAGACTGCAGTTGTGTTATAGAAACCATCACTACTTTTTTTTTTTTAACAAATAGCAAACAGCAAAACGCAATTCAACTTTTATATGCCAACACTTGCTTTAAAATAATGATAAAGTATGTAGGTTAACAAGGGGTTACATTACAGAGAACCGTTGGACACTGGTTGATTTCTCCACAGAATTGAGTTGAATCGTAAAAAAACGGAGGCAAGTTCTGTTTAATTTATAGGCTTCTTATATGTTGAACACTTAATTGTAGTGTCTTTTAAATCCATGATTACTATCAATGTCGTCAATTTCAAATCAGCAGCGTAGAAGAATAATCAATTTTATCAACACAAAAGACACCCTCATACAAATCGCAGTGTAGTGAATAACACTTGTGAAGAAAATTTACATACACCCTCGCTTGGGTGTACATAATGTGATGTGAGGTTCACATGATCAATTCGATCAAAAAGTGCAACGAACTCAAAAAGCTCTACATTATGTAACCGTATAGTAACTTAAGGGAGTGCTATACGAGTGTGTTAAACAATTAAGTAAATTTATTTATTCATCAATTTCTATTTTATTTCCTTGAAACTAGTCGCCCTCCGATATAACACACTTGTGCTAGCGTTTTTTCCAATCCTCGAAGCAGTTCTGATATGCACTTTTTGGTATGTCCTTGAGCTCTCTCAGCGATTCGGTTTTTATCTCCTCAATCGTCGCCAAATGCCGTCCTTTCATTGGTCTCTTCAATCTTGGGAACAGGAAAAAGTTGCAGGCGGCCACATCTGGTGAATACGGTGGCCGAGCCATTATAACGGTGTTGTTTGGGCCGAATAATCTCTCACAAACAGAGATGAGTGAGCAGGAATTGTGGAAAAACAATTCATAGCTTTTGCACAATGATAATGTCAAAAGCTATGAATTGTTTTTCCACAATTCCGGGCGATATTTTCGTATAAATTCACGTAAAAGACGCATAACTTCAAGGTAATACTCTCTATTTACCGCACGACCTTGCGGTAAGAACTCCCGATGCACTACGCCATGGTAATCGGTGAAAACAGTGAGCAAAACCTTGACATTTGATCGAACTTTTTTTTGGTCTTGGCTCTCCTGGACTCTTTCATTGGGACGATTGGGCTTTGGTTTCAATGTGATAACCACATACCCATGATTCGTCACAAGTTATGACCCTTTTAAGCAAATCTGGACCATCGTCGACGTTGTTTTTGGCCGAAATTCAGCAATTTTGGAGCGAACTTCGCTGTCACACGTTTCATGTCCAAAATGTCCGAAAAGATTGCATGGCATGAGCCAACCGATATGCCGACATCATCAGCAGCTTCTCTAATTGTGATTCGACGATTCTCCATAACAACTTTTTTTCACTTCCTCAAGCTTGTACCACTTGAAATGCTTGTACCACTTGTAAACATTGCTTCAGAGTACTCTCACCGTATGTCACTGTCAACATTTCAAGTTTTTTTGGGCGCTTAATTCAATGTTTTACACAAAATTGGATGTAACTTCTTTGATTCACTTCTTTCGATAGCAGAAAATCGCCGAACACGCAAAACACTTGTCTTATTTATGCCTCTCACAAACAAACTGAACATGCTGTATGGATAAAACCGTCAACATATCTTCAGGACGAGTGTACCAACATAAAAAAAAATAATTGTTATCATGCCTCAGCCTCCGTATTCACCAGATTTGGTCTCCTGCGACTTTTTCCTCTTTCCAAGATTGAAGAGACCCATGAAGGGACGGCGTTTTGCGACGATTAAGGAGATAAAACCCGAATCGCTAAGAAAACTCAAAGACATACCAAAATTTGGATATCAGAATTGCTTCGGGGATTGGAAAGAACGCTGGCACAAGGATATTGTGTCTTAGAAGGACTACTTTGAAGGAGATAAAGTAGAAATTGAGGAATAAATAAATATTATCTGAGAAAAATTATTTTTTGAAAACACCTTGTATAGGTCTTTTTTTTTTGGACGTGGAGTATTAACCACAATCTATAATCACATTATTATAATAATTGCCGATATGATTACGCGAGTATTATTTATCTAGTGTCGTTCTTAAGACAATTTCTAGAAAGACGCTCGCTTTAAGGACTTGAAATATTCACATTAAACAAGTTACAAACGCAAATGTTATATAAAAGTCTAAACAGAAAGGCTAAACCTTTAAGAAACTAAAAAAACAACTTAAGTAACTTATAATTTAATAACCATTAAGTAATTTTTAAATTCCAGTGTTGTCAGGTATTTGTTACTGACACCACCATATCATACACTCAGAATATTCTGTACTATATTGTAGGGTGTAATACTGCTTTAATCTTATTTCAAAACCAACAGAAGAATACAAACAAAAACCCTGGTGACTTGTATCAAGTCATTTTCCCACAATTAAGAACTCATACCTCTAAACTGAAGTGATCAATTATAAACCTCCCTCTGATAGAACCACGTCATGTGTTGGTTGCTGTTGAATTGTTGTCGAACCGCGAGAAACTCTCGAAGACTTTGTGGCAACACTTCAACCTCACCGCCAACGATGGAGCCACAGAAAAATGTTTGTTTAGAATTTGCAATTTAAAAGACTGTAATTAAATCAGAGCCGTATATGAAAATGTTTGTTTGTTGTTTTTAGATTAGTCAAGTTAAGCTCTTAAGAGGAAAAGATTGATGTAGTTGTAGCTTAAAGTAAATTTATGTAATAAAATTGTAATAAAATTTATAGTAAATCACTGGAATAAACAACGACAGTTTATATGTTAGAAATTGAAATGTATTCTTAATTATTGGACATCCTTAACTACTAAAGATTTTCTTGCATCTATTGAGCAACAGCTTGTTTGTAAAACGCTTAACAATTACAATGCCATCGCCTATAGTTCATTGTATATTTTCAACGGATTCGTAGATCGCTATTCGAAAGCTTATGCGTAAGACAAATTTGATCGAAAAAGATTTTTTCCAAATTCCAATGTTTAGGAAGGAATTTTTTTTCATACAGGGTGGCACAATAGAACGTGCATATTTAAAAAATAGATTAAAAAATAAATACAAAAGGTATGGTTAAAATAAATCTGAGGCATTGTAGAGTAATAAGTGGAGTTTATTTTTTAAAAATAACATCATCTAAATGGTGACCCTCTCTACGACGGCACTCCTCTAAGCGCAAACGAAAATTATTGAAAACTTTCTTCAGTAATACTGGTGTAATGGCTGCCATTTCACCACGGATATTCTCCTTGAGCTGAACGATGTTTCTTGGATTATTACTGTAGACTTTGTGTTTGAGGTATCCCCACAAAAAAAAGTCAAGAGGCGTCAAGTCTGGACTACGTGGGGGCCATGGGATATCACCTCTTTTCGAAATCAGTCTGCCAGGGAACATCTGCTTCACCACCGCCATGGAGTCATTTGATGTGTGACAGGTAGCTCCATCTTGTTGGAACCAAGTTCTGGAATTCACTATTCTTGAACTTTCAATTTCTGGAGCCAAAAATCCGTCCAACATCTCAACATAGAGTTCCGTATTAACCGTGACGTTTTGGCCCCGCACATTTTCGAAGAAAAAAGGACCAATTATTCCTCTGCCAGAGATTGCTGCCCATACTGTCGCTTTAGGACTATGCAATGGTTTCTGGTGTTTGATTTTGGTATTTTCACTGTTCCAGTAACGACAATTTTGACGGTTTACGAACCCATTCATAAGGAAATGGGCCTCGTCAGAGAAAAGGATATTGTCAAAATTGGAAAATCGATTAAGCATTTCATTAGCAAATGCGAGCCTTGCTATGAAGTCAGACTCTTTCAATTCTTGTGTTAATTGCAGCTTATATGGATGCAGTTTAAGATTCAATGTTAAAATTAGTTGCAAACTTCGTCGCGATAATTGTAAGACAGACGATCTCTTGTGAGTCGACATTTGTGGATTTCCTCGTACTGACTCCATAACTCTCTCAACATTGTCTTCGGTCCTAGATGTTCTTGGGCGACCATTTGCTTGTGGTTTAAATGTTGAACCGGTCTCTTCAAAACGCTTTACCCATATTTTAATTAAATTAGTACTCGGAGCTTCACTAATTCGCCGTAGTCCATATTCAGCACAATATAGTCACCTAGTAGCAATATATGAACGAGAGTTCTCGTAAAATGCGCGCACGCAAAATGCGCGACGCTTCCCGTCGAAGTGATTCATAGTGATTAAAACTCCATGAGCCCGCCAACCAAACGATGTAGGCGCATATCAATCTCTAACCATTAGCTCTGAATTAACGCATAATAGAAGAAGCAAAATCAGAACTCACTAAACTTACTTGTTTTCTACTAATATGATCTCCCATTAATATGATGTATCCTAAAGAGAGGCGACAATTCAGACTATTTTCATTTGCAAATATAAGATTCATAAGTGTCTAATCAAAATATACAGAATTTAATGGAATTGAATGAAAGAAATAAATCGGGCATATATGGGTCGATTTATATAACTTTTGTGTGTCTAAGATAGACATTATAGAGGCAAGTTGGCAATAAAATTCAATATCTTTTACAATTTGTTACAATATTTTGTTACACTTTTACAAATTTTCTAAAATTATTTCAAATTTTGTATACAAACAAAAAAGTTTAAGTAAGATTTTCATCAACATTCTGCAGTAAGTGATTTTCAACAAATTTTTGAATGTTGGAATATTATTTGCGAGTTTTAAATTTGGAGGTAAATTATTATACGCATGGGCACCCGAATAACTAATTCTCTGCTGGGTAATTTCAAATCTACATTTTACTACCCTCAAGTTACTACTACGAGCATAGAATACATACATAAGGTTAGAATACATACATAATATGTAATTCAAAATACTTTGAATTAAAGTTTTGTGTATTAAATGTTTCACTGTTCTATAACTTTAGTTTTGAATTTATGCAAAATACCAATTACTTGAGCTGATTGGTTTTTTAAATGTTTAGTGTATTTATCCCAGCACAGATTACTTTGCAGATATATACCTAAATACTGGACACAATGGACTTCTTATCAATATACAGGGTGTCCGTCGGGAAGGTATACTACTTTGTTTTGCCGCCATTTTAGTAGACATTATTCTTGGCACTTCATATTTGGCAGTCGTGAAGTAGAGACGTGGCAAATTTATTACGAAAAAATATCCGACAAACCAATGTGTTTTAATTGTTAAAACATTTTATCAAAATCAATCATCGATTACTGTGACGATGAGAAAGTTACGTGAAACAACGTGCCGACAAGATGCACTATTTATCGTGTAGTAAATGATTTCGAAGAAAAAGAGTCTGTAGCTGATAGGGCCTAGCATGGACCACAACGTATTGCAAGATCGGCTGAAAACATTACTGCTGCTCAAGAAAGTGTTCAAAACAATCCACCAACCTCAATTCGACGCCGTGCTCAGGAGCTTGGTGTTCAAAGAACAACTTTGGCCACAATTTTGCTCAGAGATTTGCATTTGTTCCCCATTTAAGATTCAGTTGACACAAGAGCTTCTTCCACAAGACCATTTACGCCGCCGTACATATGCCAATAGGATGTTACAGCCCGCTCAGGACAACCCCGATTTTCATGAAAAAAATCATAATGAGTGACGAGGCACATTTTCATTTGAATGGGCTATGGAAAACCCTCAAAGTATTCATCAGTCACCTATGCATCCATTAAAAGTGACAGCCTGGTGTGCAATTCTTTGAAACTGAAAACGGCGTAACGGCAGTAGCTGCCAATGGGGAGCGATATCATGATGGCCATTCGAAATATTTGAAAAATTTTTAATTTAAATAACTAGAAACAATACCAATATACTTGTTTTTTAATTACATGACCTCATGTCGAACAAAGTTATACAGGACATCATGTATAACTTTAGCCCGAATCCCAGAAATTGAAGCAAATCAAAACTATTTTCGGGAATTATTTCGTTTTGGTTACGGTCCCTGAAACAATTCATAATGTAGCCGTCATCAATTCAATAACTGTGTCTAAATACTTAGACAGTTACTTTTCCCCCATATTTGACTTAGCTGTAATATTTTTAACTAATTTCCAACATAGTTCATTTGATTATAATATAGTTTTCATTGGATATTTTTGTTATAAGCAAACCATAAAAATGTAGCCAAATGTATTCTTCACTTGTAAATTTTTTAAATTTTCGATAGATTGTGGCGATTTTCTTTATGGTTCTAAATAGGTAGTATCAATAGTTTGATCACAGTTAATATTTCAATTGAAATTTATTTCAGGAATAAGGTGATCTGTGTGCACTAGAACAGCATAATATTTTTAAGATGTGTGTGGCTGAAGCCACAGCAGTAACAGTTAAATTGTAACTTCTTAGACCTTATTATAGTTATTTAAGGTGTTTGAACTTGAATTTGTGTTGACCTATCTTGCAATGCTCTTTTTTTTTGCTCTTTCTCTCTTTTTTTTGCGTTCATCTCTTTTACGAAAATATCGATATTTGAAGACCACCCGCAAATGTAGTCTATTCACGACCTTGGTTGTAGTTACCCTTTAGAATAATCAATGTAGAAAGCGCTGTAGTGAGAATCGTTTCAAAATTATTTGTTATCAATTTAATTTTTATATTTACAATACTTATAATTGGTGTTCAGAAATTAGCAACATTCCCTCTGTAGTAGTTTTGCGACTCTTATAAAATTTCTGCTTCTAACCGGTTTAAGCCATCAACATTCTCCTTTATATAAATTAAAAATATATTAAATATTAATTGTTGGTTTTTATTTAAATATTTAATTTAATATAAATATTCATTTTAGTTTTGTTTGTTTGCATTAATTTCTTGTTGCATCGTCAATACAAAAGACTTAAGCAGCGAACTTGTTTTCGCCCAAGGGCTTCATGCCAGTACATTAACTGCCGTTTTTCGCCTTTATTTTTCGTTTTCTATACTGGTTCGTTCTAAGGTGTTAAATCACATCAATTGAACCACATTTTAAGTGCATTTCATTAGATATACATAAATTCAAAAGAAATTCTCTTTTGCCAAGAATTAACTGTGATTTTATTATTTTCAATAAAAATTCAAATTTATTTTGTTTGTTTGTCATGTTTCGTTGTCACCTGCATTAATAGCTGTTGTTGTAGCTGCCGTTGCTGTCATTGTAGTTTTCGTTTTGTTCTTCAGTTCTGTAGACCTGAGGCGTCAGGTGTCTGCCTTCTAAGGGGTTTGCTGTGCACAAGAAAAAAGTATTCTAACCAATATTTCAGTCTTGTCCTGGCTATCTATCTGTCTGAATTGGTTGTTGTTTGTTCATGACGGTGTGACTCTTTCAAAATGACAATTCAATTGTTAACTGCAGCGCTGAGAATATCCATGCATGGAATTGGGTCCCATTTCAAGAGAACACGTAATAATTCTTTTTTTTTGCGCAATTACGTGCTTTGATTGTTAACAAAAAATCTACGAGTTTTTACGATTTTGCGGGGGCCATTTCATAAGCTGTACGCCAATGAATTATAAGAAAGAAACTTAGGATGATTTGTACACTTTGAGATGAGCTCCAAGTCTGAGGAGTCGACGAAGAAAAGGTCAAAGCATGCATCTTCAATTCATTGATAATTTAGTTCTATAACGTACAAGTACAAAATTTCAGTTTCAGTTTTCTTCGAACAACACGTTTTTGTTTTTCTAAAAACATGTATTAACGAATATTTAAATTAGAAAAACCTGTGTACGGAAGCTAATCAAAAACAGTTGCTTTGAAGTGCATCAAAATTTTTTCTTGAATCAAATCAAAATTTGTTCTAAATAAATTTTCCCTATAAAAATAAGTTTCCTTTTTACTAAATAAATGAGTTTACCTAAAGGGAAGTCTCTTTGAATCCTAATTGAAAATCTTTGTTTACAGAAATTTTCTTAAAAAAGTGCAAATTCCCCCAAAGAAAGATTTACATATTGGTATTTTTCTTCAAGGATATGAAATATTACTGGTTTCTTTTACTAAGTAAACTGAAATGCAGCTTTCATAAACAATTTCTGTGCGGTCCAGGGAACGACGAATTTGTCGTTATGTATACACAAACTAGAAGTACTCATTTAACACCCTAAATCAGGCATGTTATATTCTTAATCGTCATAGAAACCTATGCCGTATTTGGGTATATGTCCGTCCGTCCGTATAATAAATAAAAAAAGTACTGAATCTGCAAGGCTAACATTTTGCACACAAATGTTTCATAAAAATAAGCATGTAAAGTTCAAAACTCGATAAAAATCAGTCCTCATTCAATCAATCTCTATAAAAATTAGCATCTTTTTTTATTTTTTTTTTTTTTTTTTCTTCCACAAATTTGAAGTTTTTTAATAATTTCTGGGGCTGTAAGATCAGATGGAAAACTTAAAATTTCAACGTGAAAAATACTCCCCATTAAGCTCAACTATCTATATGAACTTATTCATATCAAAGGATCAGAATCTCTACAAACTCGTTGGAATTTGTTGCTCTGGTTCTTTTCTAAATGCAGGTTCTTAATGACTGAACGATATTTAATATAGTCTGATTGTCAACTGTCTGAAAATTTTACAATAATTTAACATTTAAAGTTAGAATTTATATGCAATGCATAAAAATGCATACCTTAAGAGTTTATTTTTCGATTATCCATCGATAATATGAAAAATATCATAAATTAGCTAATTTCTGCCCAACCTTTCAGTTCTCATCTTTTCCTATTTATCGCTTCCAGGGAGACTCAGATTTAATTTTTAGCAGCGTATACCTGTAAAGCACCGAGTACTTTTGATACCCTGATATATCCTGAAAAGCCGACCTCAAACAAACATCTGAACAAAACCACGTTGAAAATATATTTTATATTCGCCTCATGTATGTCCAGGGTGGGCCATAAGGGTGTTGGCGGTTTAAATCTTCAATTTCTCGGTAATGCGCGGCGCGGGGTGGCGGGGGGATATGTTGTTCGCTGCGCCGCTTCCTGGAAATTTAGTCGCCATGGAGCCGTACACGGGAGTGCAGCGTGCATTTTGTGTCCGAGCGTATTACGAAAACAATAAATCAGTGATTACTGCACGACGTTTGTATCGGCATGAACACGGCTTACACGATTTAAGTGAAGTTCCAAGCGCCAATGTGATACGAAAATGGATCAGAATGTCCAAAACAACCGGCTCAACAGTACCAATTACGGTTCGTGGTCGCCCAGTTTCTGCAAGATCAGCCAACATTGTGGAGCGTGTTCGTGTTTCAGTTCAGCGAAATCCGCAACAGTCAACACGTAAGAGAAGTCAGTCTTTGGATGTCAAAAGAACAACTTTACGACGAATTTTGAAACGTGATTTGCATTTGAAGGCTTATAAGATTCAGATAGTCCAAGAATTAAAACCCGATGATGCCAATAACCGACTTAACTTTGTTTTTCCTGGAAAACTCATTTTGAATAATCTCTCCATGCGATTATTTTCTATGGGGTTACCTCAAATCGGTAGTCTACGAGAATAATCCGACCAATTTAGAGCAGTTGAAGAGGAACATTATTCAGGAAAGTAACAAAATACCGAGAACAACTTTTCAACGAGTTTTCCAAAATTTGCTTGCGACTTCGGTTCCAAGAGTGTCAAGCAGCCGAGGGAAGCCATTTGGACAACATTATTTTTAAGTCTTGAAAATTCCCATGCTTCTACTTTTTAAAAATACAAATATATTTTTTTTATGCTTCGTAGTTTTTCTTTTAATTGAATATTTAAACCGCCAACACCCTTATGGCCCATCCTGTATAATATGTAAGTGATATCTGTGTGATATTTTTACGAAAAATTTACCTAATCGACCACTTTTTGTGGACTACTGTCAATAATTAAGCATCTTTTTTTAATTTTCTTTATTGAATCTTTCTTTTGAAATTTACAATAAGTATTCAAATCTTACTTCTATCTTAAACTAAAGTATCCTGCCATTGCCGGATCTTGTTTTTGGTGAGCCAAACTTTGTATCACCGGACCAAGTTTAGCGTGTCCTTTCTTCTTAGCCGTATATGAAACTAAAGTATCCTGCCGTTGCCGGATCTTGTTTTTGGTGAGCCAAACTTTGTATCACCGGACCAAGTTTAGCGTGTCCTTTCTTCTTAGCCGTATATGAATGGGAAAAAATTGAAAGTTTTGAGCGAGTGGGTTTGAGTGGGAGGACAACTTCCATATAAATATGACCTGCTTAATTTTCTTATTTCTCCGGAAATATAAGGAATGTTTAAATCCTTGTGTTTGTTATCATTTCTAATATACCATGGGGCACCACAAACTTGGCGCAGTATTTTTGATTGTCTTCTTTGTAGCTTAGAAGCCGTTAACGTTCCCCACAACTGGATGCCGTATGCCCATATTGGCTTCAATATGGTTTTGTAGATGGTGATTTTATTTTCCAAACTGAGAGCAGACTGGGAGCCAATAAGCCAGTGGAGTTGAGCCATTTTTAATTTCAATTGTGTGATTTTTGAGTCATTGTGATTTTTCCAGGTGAGACGTCGATCAAGGTGACCCAAATATTTCACATGGTTATGAATGGGTATGGTACTGCCGTGAATAGGTTCTGTCTAATAGGTTCTCTTAGAGGCATTTACTTTTATCTTCCACTTTTCGAGCCAATATTCTAAAGTATGCATATGAGACTGCAGTTGTCTAGAAGCCATTAATGGGCAAGTGCTAGTGCTCATGAATGCAGTGTCATCAGCGAAAGTTGAAATTTGAATTAGGGAATGAACAGGCATGTCAGAGGTGTCGATGATATATAGTATAGGGCGTAGTATACTGACCTGTGCCACTCCTGCTGAAACTTTTCTTTGAGTTGAAACAAAAACCTTAGATTTTGCTACAAAGGATCGATCCTTTAGATAGCTCTTGAGTAGCTTGTGGATCAAATCAAATGTGCAGGTTTTACATGAGTCTCGCTGGGAAAGCCTTACCCATGGTGTGCCATCACACAGGTGCTGTTTTCCATCATTTTTTTCTTGGTTATATGTTCTTTCTTTCTTCTAGCGACAGCAAGCGCCCCTTTGGGGTACTCAAACTAATCCCGAAGGATTAGAAAAACTACCAGAGATTGGAAGTAGGTCCCTTGGAAAAGCTTCCTCAGGTCCCACTCCCTCACTCGGCCAAAGTACCTTTGTAGTCACTTGGTATGAAGTGAGCTAACTCCGGGTAGGAGTTGAGGTATCTAGGAAGACCTCGGATAGACATGAACAGTGTTTTCTAAGCTAATGCCTTCCTTCACCAACGCAACATGAAGCAACACTTGTTCGGGCAACCACAGTCAGCACGATGCTCCCACTAAGGGTCCAACACCATTGACCAGGAAGGAACAGAAGAGACGAGAAGAACCCTCTGATCTGGGTTTCGCAGACTAGCTACTCCAGTTTTGCTTTATCATACCCCGCATGGAACTGGTAATCCATAATCTACGGCATAGATTTTCAATGTCCGAGGAGAGAATATCAACACAGCAAAGCACGCCAATCATAGTCTATTAACCAGGTCATACAACTATATTAACGGAAAAGATAAATCTCCGGATACCTGCCGACGACTTCTCTATGTCCGCACCTGTTGCCAGGATGTGTCTTGTTTAACTATGACTCTCCCCTTTACTTGGTTTTCGAAAAACGAGTTCCAAGATCAGTTTGATATCATATTATAGGTGAATCCAAGACATAATCCACCTTTTCCTGGGGCGCCTGGCACAAGGCCACACTACTTTGTTTTTGTACGCAAGCATCATACCTTTTGCCTGCTTAATTACAGGATCGGGTAGAGAGGCCTTCGTTTTAGGGGTAAGCGGTACAAAGCATCCTAGGAAACACCCGCCTACCCACAGTAGCTTGTGGATATTTGTCGGTAGAAAAGAGACTATTTTGTGAATAAGGCCTTCATGTCACACTTTATCAAAGGCTTGGGGGATGTCTATAAAGAGAGCTGAGCAATATATCCGATCTTCGAATGTTTTTCTGACCTGGGCATCTTCATGGCACAACATTTACCAATTAGCCCTCGTATATGCATACATTGCTCTGTAGAGTTCAATATTCAATACCCTGAATTAGTGAACTCTGAACGAATGAATATAAACTGAGACGAGATTTTTTTTTTTTTATAAAAATTGCTAAACTCACTGTTTCCATCAGATTTAAAATAATTGATCACGGGTAATTACTGATATTAATGCTTAAATGATAAAGCAATAATTGACAAATTGATTTTGAAATTATTTGTAGAAAATTAAAGACAGCTGTTGCTTAAACAATGAACAACTATTAACACATTTTTATATATAATTGTGTAAAAATTCTATTCAAATTAGGTCTCCCATATGTATCAAATTGCTTATTATCATTATCATTTAGGTAAACACTTTAACTATCCATTTCAAACCATAACTAACGATCGATCGTTTTTTACATAATATTCTGCTGTTTAATGCGCAGACCGTTAAAATTCAAATAAAAATAATGATTCGGTGATTGTTCTATACAGTGGTTACTTAATGATCATTTGTTTAAGAGCTAAAATTGATTTTTGTACAAAAATGATCGTTTATTTTCAATGATCAATATTATGCGGTTATTTATCTAAGTCGTACATAAACAGCATTTTAAGCATCTATGAATGGCAATAATTTAACAAACCATTAACGCGTTTTTTCCCCTCTGGAGCAACAATAGCACATTGTGATGATGACGTTCATGATGACGGTGACGGTGATGACCATGCCGACGTTATTGCTGCGGATGTTGTTAGTATTGTTGTTAATGCAACAAATAATGCAAGTGCAACACGTGCTTAACACAAACCAATCGATTCTAAAGCAACACAACGTACTACATGAACAACACAACGGCGACAAAACAAAAAAAACCAACATTAAACGAAACAAAACAAAAAAAAAAAAAAACTCCAATCATAGCTTAACAAGCAGAACAAGAAATTTTAAATTGCGCTGCTAAGGAGGGGGCCTGCAGAAAGTTTAGAGACATTGCTTAATGAAAATAGGAGAACTTCCAACTTAATTGATGCCATTAAGAAGTTCCTCTTAAGAGCCGCATATAAAACAGAATTTTGACATTCTGCGCTTATTCTACAGTTTGTTGCGACATGTCTTAACAACTTTGCGCAAACTACAGTGTCCTGGCTCTTTTTTTCTCCTGCCATCAACGCTGGACTTTCGCTCGGACGCATTTTCTGAACATATTAATTTATTTCATTTGGGACAAATGAACTAAAATTCAACTTCAGCACATGATCAATGGTACGAATATATATTTTCGTGGAGCAACAATCGACATATGTCTGTGTGTTGGGCACGACTTCCCACATTATTTATTCGAGTACCATGAAATATTAATGGTGCTCTTGGTTAAGATTCCACTATAGTTTATAAGGTAGTACACAATAATTATAGGAGGTACGGTGTTCAAATCGCATCAATAAATATAACATCAATAAATGTTGTTTAATTACATTTCAGTGCGTTAATTTACCACGAATGTCGCTTGTACATATTGACATCGAAATGTAATCTCACTTATATTTTTTGTTTGAGATATTCAACCAAAACATTTGAAAAGCATGAAATAAAACTACTTGATCTTATTTACTACAGAAGTTTTCGTTCACGTAATATGTACTTAGATTCTAAGAATATAACGTGTTTTGCCACCGATAGATGGCTCCAAAGTAAGTTCCTTCATAGATGTAAGTACACAAATTGCAGAACACAGCAGGTCAACAAACAAGCTTTACGTGGACATTTTGACGCAAACAGTAAAAGGCAAAAGTGATGCAAGAGGTTGTCTAACAATAAGAAAATTAATGTGCACAAAGAAATTTTAAATAACGGGTTATCAAATTTTCTGCTTCAAAAATGAAGTTAAATAAAACACACATAAAACTATGATTTCGATGAAACTTTTATTTCATTGTAATGCTTGAACCTTTCCATTATGTACGAAATACGATGTCATTTAAATGACCGCCTCTGGATTGGTTGCAGCAGTTGATCCTTTTGAGGCAATTTTCGAGACTTTTTTGCACGTTTCGAGCGGTGTCTTGGTGATATCTTGACGAATGTTGGTTTTCGAATGCTCCAACGTTAGGGCATTATCCGCGTAAACACGATCTTTGACGTAGCCCCACAAAAAAGTCTAACGGCGTCGTCGTCGTCAAATTTCTCATGCAATAAAGCCAAAATTGTTAGTGTTGTATGGCTCGTGGCACCATCTTGTTGAAACCACCACAGTTCATAATCTTCAGTGGCAGACCAAAAAATGTCAGTTATCATCGATTCCCAGTGATGGTTTCGCTTGATTTCAATAGCTTGTAATAAATAACACCGACCTGGCCGCACCAAATACAGAGCATAACATTCGCAGCGTGAATATTTGGCGAAGGCGATGAAGTAGAAGCACGACCGTTCAGCCCCCATAACTCTCTTCTCTTTGAATTGCTGTAAAGAATCCATTTTTCACCACTCATTACAATATGGTGAAGAGACTCCTTCCTTTTTTGTCGCGGAGGCACTTCTTCTCAGTCTAAAAATGACGCTCAACGTCCTTTGGCTTCAACTCATAAGGAACCTAAGTTCCTTGCTTTTTAATCATTTCTATACATATCATACATACACACATACATACACAGGGCATACATACACAATCCCTTGGAAATGGCTTGGTGGGTAACTTTCAATACTGAAGCAGGCTCTACCTGCGTTTGACACGGATCCCCATCAAGCAATGCCGTCAATTCAGTGTCTTTGAAGGTCCTTCGTCCTTCTTCAAGCGAACCAGTCGTCAACATCAAAATCACCGTCTTTAAAGTGACGAAACCAATCTCGACACATTGTTTCACTTAAAGCAGCATCTCCGTAAACGTTTTGAAACTCTCGACGATTGAAAGAAGAAAATCAATACTTCCCGCATATGACCATTATTTGGCATATAATCATATATATTTACACAACCAAAAGAATATAACGCCAAAAGAAAATCACTATTGTGTTGAGGAGGTATGTTTCCCATATCCCTAAGCTTTGCTTATGACGCTTAGATTATGGCAGAATCGACTAACACTTACAGCTGGCGCCATCTATTGGTGCACTTAATATATATTAAATATTTGGAATATTAAATATTTTGTGTTTTTTTTCGATACTTATGCCACAGAATGCATATAGTAGGTAAGCATTTAGTAGGACGTAGGATGACTAACGAATGTTGATAACAAAATGTTACTTAAAAATTATAGGAGGCTTTCTCTTCAGAGCTTAGCCGAAAGAGAACAGTTTTCTACTATGTGTAGTTTCAACAAATCCAGAAAAAATTCCTCAATAATCCAAGTTCTCCTTAACTTATTATACCCGATTTTTTCCCTTATGAGCTCATTGAAAACAGGAAGTCTATAGAGAGCGAAAGTAATACGTTCGATGATAACTGGGACAGATCTTGTTGCAACCCTTCAGGCGATAAAGAATAACCATAACGCATATGTTTGAACGTACCTGTAGTTCATTCAAATCCAATTATTTTCAAAAAACCATTAAAAAGACATAACAAAATTGTGTTATTTCTCAAAAGAATAAAAGGACAATAATTTATGTAGGTTCAAAAAACAAGCGTTATTTGAGTTTTTTAATATGTCATGAAAGATTTGTGTCGATTAAATTTTTTCAAACACCCATTTCTCAAGAAACTTTTTATATGCCCCACTGCACGTGGCAATAATGCCTCCTTACAAAAAAAGAAAAAAAACTTAACCATCATGAATGAATTTTATGCAAATTTTTAAATAGAAAATTGATAACTCCGGAAATTATAGCATACAATTTCGACTTTAACAAGAGGTGGTGTCTCCATCGCTCGTGTTCCTCTAATGGTATAATGTTAATGTCATTGTTGTTGTACCTGTGCTAAACTTGTCGCAAAGTGTGATCATTTGCAGGAATCAGAGCAACAATAACATCAATGCTGGCAGCCAGGAACGTATCCTTAACGTTGCATACCTCCGGAAAGAAAACTGGTAATAAGAGTAACATTTTTGCGATTTGTTCCAAACATTTGCATCTATCCACGTTCTCTAGCTATCTATAAGTAAGAAAAACAGCATCGCTACTATCAGCAACATCATCGTCATCAGCATTACTACCAGCTAACGCTGACGACTTCTCTATATTAGCTACCATCTGATTACTTGGCACTGTTTTTTATAGCACGTTTGTGTGTGTGTAAGCGTTGCTACAAATTTCGTTGTTATTTTTAACCAATCCCAGCTGTGTTAGTTGTTCACTGGGGCTGTATGTCGTTCAACCGTTTGTCGTTGTCAACATCTTTGTGTAACATAAAAATTTGCTTACAAGCCACAGCAACAACACTTGCTGTCGGGGCATTTTCAACATGCCCATTTATACGCCTAGCATTTTGCTATTGTTTCAATCTTGCGGTGTGTGGAAGTCAGTCAGTTTCGCTCACAAAATGTAAACAACTTTTTTATTTTCCAAAGGATTTTTAGTTGTATTCGTCGTCATTTTCCTTTATATTCTCCAGCTAATACGTATGATCTGGGAAGCATGACTGCGATTTTTTTTTTGAACGAGAGCTATCACTGTCATTGTCGCCCAGTAGAGATGAAATTATGTACGTTATTAATTTTTTGTGTACAAAGAACTGTTTTGGATTTTGTTTAGGATGTTGAATAAAAATGCACTGTAGTTTCGCTGTTGGCAGCTTCTGGTTCACATTGAAGAAAATACAAATTTCTTGAATAAATTTTAAAGATTTGCATAAAAGTGGCAGATAAAAATGTAAATCTCTCCACCATGATTGGATAGGTGTTGTATAAACCGGTTGCCTATCATCATTGTACGCAAGAAGTCATGACATTTCTTAAAATCAGCACCTTTTCTTAAAATTTGAGAGATTTTGATTGCTTTACAATAATTGAGAGGACTGCAGTAACATAGTAACATAGTATACACTAGTATATACATAGTATATACATAGTATATACGAGTATATATTAGCTTTTAAACAGTCAAATGTTACTGCAGTTCTCTCAATTATTGTAAAGCAAACAAAATCTCTCAAATTTTAGGAAAGGATGCTTATGTCCAACAATAATATTTGATCAGAAAATAAGTAAAATGATAGATTTGCTCATAAATAACTGTATTAATTTTCAGCTAATATATTACAGAAACAAGTTCCGTTACAAAAATTCTTAGAATTCGTATACATTTAAAAAAAATAGGTTATTAAGCAGAGATCAGTTAGTTTTGGTTGTGCGAATTAATAAGGACAGTTTGTCGCTTAACTAAAATAAAATAATATCAAAACTTTTAAAAGTTATTTTTTGTGTACAAAAGGTAAGAAGAGTGATTTCAGTGAAACTTTAAATGCAATTCAAACTTAAGAAGAGCAAAATTTTTTAGTTTTTAGGGAAAAATAGGAAAATCTAAGCACTGTGACCTAGAACTAAGAAAAATTAAAAAAAATTAAAATTTATTAAAAAAAAATTAAAAAAAATATTAAAAATTTTCATAAAGATGGAAATTCTTATAGAAAAATTTCAAGATTGCTTGGAATTTCAAAACAATGGTTGAAAATGCAGTCAAATGGATTCAGGTAAGAGAAACAAGTGGTAGAAAACCGAAAATTACACCTACAGTTAAACGTGGAATCATTCGATGTTTAAAAAAGAATCCATTTATCTCCTCGAAACAGATAAAAAATGATTTAAATACAGAAATTGACACATCAGCAATTCGAAAAACAGTTATTAAAGAGAACCTTAAAGCTCATAGTGCTAGAAAAGTAACAATGTTGTTGAAGAAGAAAGTACAACAAAGGCTAAAATTTGCTGAAGTTCACTCATGCTGGCCTCAAGAAAAATGGAGAAATATTCTATGGTCGTATGAGACAAAAATTAATTTATTTAATTCAATAGGGGTCTTCGTACTGTAAGAAGGCCAATTAATACGGAATTCAACCCAAAATAAACTCTTAAGACGGTAAAGCACGGCGTTGATAATATCATTGTTTGGGGTTTTCCTACTGTGGTGTTGGCCCACTGTATCCAATACAGGGCATTATGAAAGCAACAGATTATGCTGACATTCTACAAAATTGTATGCTTCCTTTTACCGGAGAAAATATGCTACTGCGATGGGTGTTCCAACAGGACAATGACCCCAAACATACGGCAAAGTGCACTAAGACGTGGTTTGAGAATAACGAGATAACGAGATTGGAATGGCTTGCGCAGTCTCCCGATCTTAATCCGATCGAGAATTTGTGGAATATTGTGAATTGCGATCAGCTATGGGAATTAATTCAGGCTGTGTGGAATGATATACCGATTTCAGTCTGTCAAAACCTTGTTGGCTCTATGCCAGTATTAAAAAACAAAGGAGCCTCAACAAGATATTAACCACTGGAAAACAATATTTGTTAATGTTATAGTATTATTTAGATGAAAACACGAAGTGTCCTTATTTTTTTCAGATGGTAGATTTGTACATATATTTTAAGTTTAATTTATTAAAAAAAAAATTTAAAATAAAAACAACAATTTTAAAAAACGTAATGGAACTCGTTTTTGTAATATATCACCTAAAAATAAGTAGTTATTTTTAGCAATTTCTCTTATTACTTATTTTCTGATCAAATGTTATAGTTTGGCATTAGTGTCCTTATTATTTTTCACATCACTGTATATATATATATCGTCAGCGTATGACAATAAATTTTCTTGCTAACATAATATAATAATAGAAATATGCTTATAAAGATACCTTTAAAACAAATATTCTCAGTACTACGAAGAAAGTTTATTTTACGAAGATTCCCAAAATATTATCAACAGAAAAAGAGAAATATTGAACGTGTGTGAGGTTGCTTTGCAATGCTGGAACCATGTTCTTAAGTGATAGCCAATAAATTTTTTAAATTCAGGCAGCAGAAGTTTGTCTAACATGTCCACACAGCGCTCTGAATTCCCTGTAACTGCAGGTCCTCTTTCATCTTCTAAAAAGTAAAAGCTGATAATTGCATGCGGTGACAATCGCAGTCCAAACGATCACTTAAGGCGAATGCATGGGATTCAGATGGTTGTGATTCGCATTCGTTGTGATCCAGTAATAGCAGTTCTGCTTATTTAGAAGTCTATTAAGGTGAAAATGGGCGAAAAGTGGCAAATATTGACAAACGCTCAATTAGTTGGTTTGCAAAGTCAAGCTACTGATTGACATCCCGGGGCCTTTAATCTTGCGCCATTTCAATTTCGTAGGCGTGCAGCTTTACTTCTTTATGTGGAATACGGTATAATCAAGATCTAAGCACATTCAAAGCATTTGCGGACTTCCGAATTGAAAAGTTCGAATCATTACAAACAGACAGATTAACACTCTTCACGTTTTCTACAGTTTTTGATAACCGTGTTCGCCCATTCTTTGAAATTTCCAGTTTTCTGCCAGTCTTTTGAAACTTTATGATATATTTTCGTATAAGAAGATTACTTGGTGTGTCATTAAAATGGTGAAAACCTCAAATATTACAGAATCTTTTTCGTACAGCAGTCACTGAGTTAAGATTTTTGTATAACGCGCGCGCGCTCAACGCGCAGTCCGCCACCAAGAAACGCTGCATAGCAACTTAATTCCCAAGAGCCAGGCTACCAATCGACATAGCCCTCACGACCTTCGGACTCACTGGATTCACATAGCAAGCTAAACAAATAAAGAGTGTCCCAACAAGAAAGCAAGATTTAAATTTGGCGCCATTCGAAGTGTCATTGTTTGGACTGATATAATTAATTTCAATAAGGTGTGTCTCTGATAAAATTATGATTTAAGTACTAAATATAAACGACCTATAATCGAGATCGTGACTTTTGAAACCCATTCCATTCCATTCCATTCCATACCATTCGAACGGAAGTTAAATGAAATGGACCGACATGGTTCATGGCACTTCATATAGCCAACATATAAAGCTTGTCCCAACAGGAACGCAAGATTTAGATTTGGCGCCATTCGAAGTCTCATTGTTTGACATTTGAGCAATTGTTATTGTTTGCTAGTAGAAGGTATGAGGTTAGCAAAAATGAAGTGCTACACGAATGAACAACGCATTCTCATTGTGAAATTGTTTTACCAAAATAGTGAAAGTTTTGCGGCTACAGTTCGCAAATTGCTATCAATTTGGGGTCACAATAATGCTCCAAAAGTGTCAACTGTAAAGAGATTAATGGATAAATTTGCCAAAACTGGGTCTGTTAGTGATGTAAAGACAACAACGCGCTTTCGACCAGGTCGATCAACCGAAAATGTCGCAGCTGTACGTGATGATGTCGCTCAAACTCCATCCACCTCAATTCGACACCGAGCTCAGCAAATTGGTGTCTCCAAATCCACTATGCATCTTCATGTTCAATTGATCATCTTGAGTTCAATTAACGCAGGGACTGAAGCCAGCTGACCATGGACAGCGAAGGGAGTTCGTTAATTGGGTATTGGAGAGACAACATGGAAATGCTGATTTTGCCGATAAAATCAACTTCAGTGACGAGGCCCATTTCCATCTGGATGGCTTCGTCAATAGGCAGAGTTGTCGCATTTGGGGCAATCAAGAAGCAAATGCATCCTCAACGTGTCACTGTGTGGGCTGCAGGAATCATTGGACCTTTTTTGTAGGAAAATGAGGCATGTCAAGCGCAAACAGTCAATGGTGTTCGGTATCGTGAAATGATAACCAGTTTTTTCGTGCCTAGAATTGAAGAAATTAATGTGGAGGGCATGTGGTTTCAACAAGACGACGCCACATGTCATATAGCTAGAGAAATAATTCAATTGCTGCATCAGTCATTTAAATCTTGCGTTCTTGTTGGGATACCCTTTGTTAACATTCTTTTGAGACACCCGGTATTAAATGTCTCTTTATATCACCCGTGACCGAAATTGTTCGAATTTTCTTACGATTTCCGCACAAATTTTGTCAACTTTTGATTATAACAGATAAAGTTATACCGAAAAATAAGAAATAACCAAATTCGAAAGCCAAAGTATTGAAGCGTTGAAGTATTGAAGTGTTAGGAAACTGAATTATTGAGCGTTTGAAAAACAGAAGTCTAAAACCACTGTAATATAAATAAAGTACCTGCTGCACCATAATTTGCTGCTGCAGATGATGTTTAGTAGCACAGCAGGAAATAATTATTGGAAGGATAGAGCGACGAATTTGTAAAGAAGAAAACAAAAAACACTTCAAGTGACAAAGAGAGCCCACGACAACATGTCTTTAGCTCACTTATGTTCGACAACTTTAGCGGTAGTAGCTTTAACAATTGCCAATCAGTGTTACGTTTTTTCTTATTTTCCTCAATCAATTTAGGTTTTTTTCAACACAAAGAATTTAAATGCGGAAAATTCTCTTATGCGCAACATTTCGCTTAGTGTTGAAATTTTGCCTCATTATTAGTTTCTTTCATTTATTCTGATTGGCGCTTTGGCCACATAACGCTTATTAAATCACGAACAATCAGGAGCACTTTAGTAGCGGTGTTTTATTACCCCGTAATTTTCAACACTTGTGCAAAACGTTTTGATGACTACAAGCAATGGAAATCGTGTTTACTTGTGCCGCATTAAAGGCCTAAAGGCGTGGAGAAGCTCCCTCAGTGGTGCAAAGCGTGAAAGAGTTTTCTGTTTCCCCTCACGCCGCTATCTCATCTCAGCTAGTGATTGCAATGCTAACACTTTTGTACGTTGTTGTCCTATTAGTATTCCTCACCAAATTCTTAACACCGTGGACTGTAAACTAAAATGTATATACTGAAATCATAATTTGCCACAGAAAATCAAAAATGACGTTGATCCAGAACATTTGCTAGCATTTCGTTCGACCGCTCCAAAATCAAGTTTCTCTCCAGTTTTAGCTGACTGCTGCTGCCTGTCTAACATTTGTTGTAATGCTTTTCGCAATTGCAAACTAAATGTGGATCAGAATTTCAAATAGAAATGCAGATGTTTTCGTTCGTCTCGCGTAATTTTAGAGTGCAATCATTTAACTTTTGAATTATTTTATGTGAAAATTCCATTAAAACAAGAAACTCTGGCATGTAAAATGAGGCATAATTTCTGTTAAATTATGTTAATGGCTAAAATAATTAATATGAGTAGACAGCGGCTATTTTGGCCAGATAATAGCTGAGGTATGACGGAGAAAGCGTCTGTATGCATTCGATGGCAGAGCCTCATTAAAAGTGTCAAATGAAAAACGCAGGGTGAAAAATTATTTCCTCAATAACTGCACAATTAATACGATATTTCTAGCAAATTAGACCACATAAGAATTTAGATAACACTTAGAGTCTTGCACTATAATTAGGCGATATGAAATAGTGATGTATATTTGGAAATAAAGATTAGTTAGAATGTAGAAAATTAGACAGGCATCCTGTCAAAGCTATAAGAATCATTATATATGGATATGCAACTGAAATCCAACAAATTGGCAACAAATACGAGGTGTATTCAAAATATAACATGAATTTTCAAATTTCGCGAGCTCTGTACATTCGACTATCGACTACTATTTTTTTACGTTGGCACAATCGTCTCGAAGATATGTTGACGATCTTATTCAAATAGCATGTTTGGTTTGTTTGTGAGA
This sequence comes from Philornis downsi, assembly GCA_019455685.1. Classification (NCBI taxonomy): domain Eukaryota; kingdom Metazoa; phylum Arthropoda; class Insecta; order Diptera; family Muscidae; genus Philornis; species Philornis downsi. The sequence continues at coordinate 471,836 of JAHXMU010000252.1, forward strand.
GGCATAGACAAAACAAGTGTTTTGCATGTTCGCCGCTTTTCTGCTATCGAAAAAAATGGATCAAAAAAGTTGCATCAAATTTTGTGTAAAAAATTGGAATTAAGTGCTCAAAAACAGTTGAAATGTTGACAGCCGTGAGACTACTCTGAGTCAAAAACATGTTTACAAATGGTACAAACTTTTCACAGAAGGTCGAGAAAATGTGAATGACGACTCTCACTTTGGACGCCCCAGTACATCAGCAACCAATGAAAATGTTGAGAAAGTGAAGAAAATTGTTATAGAAAATCGTCGAATCACAATTAGAGAAGTTGCTCAGGATGTCGGCATATCGGTTGGCTCCATGCCATGCAATCTTTTCGGAAATTTTGGGCATGAAACGTGTGGCAGCGAAGTTCGTTCCAAAATTGCTAAATTTTGACCAAAAACATCGCTCAGGAATTGTTTAATGACGTCGACGATGATTCAGATTTGTTTGAAAGGGTCATAACTGGTGACGAATTATGGGTATATGGTTATGACATCGAAACCAAAGCCCAATCGTCTCAATGGAAGAGTCCAGGAGAGCCTAGATCAAAAAAAAAAAAAAAACACGCCAATTTGGATCAAATGGGGTTTGCTCACTGTTTTTCTTCGATTACCATGGCATGGGGCATCAGGAGTTTTTACAACATGGTTGTACGGTAAAAAAAGGAGTATTACCTTCAAGTTATGCTCCGTTTGCGTGAAGCAATATGAATAAAACTTCCGGAATTGTGGAAAAAATTTCATGGCTTTTGAATCATGATGATACACTTGCCTATTCATCTTTGCTTGTGAGAGATTATTTGACCAAAAACTACATCATTATCATGCCTCAGCCACCGTATTCGCCAGATTTGGCTCTCTGCGATTTTTTTCTGTTCTCAAGATTGAAGAGAGCCCAGATTGAAAGGGTGGCGTTTTGCGACGACTGAGGTGATAAAAACCGAATCGCTGAGAGAGCTCAAGCACGTACCAAAAAGTGCATATCAGACCTGCTTCGAGGATGGCAAAAAACATTGGCACAAATGTATTATATTTGACTACTTGGGGGAGATAAAACAGAAATTGATGAATAAATAGATATTTTTTGACAAAAATGAAAATTCACCTTGTTTCTTGAATACACGTCGTATACTATGTCTATCCAAATATACAGGTTATTCGTAGTAGAATCTTTGTTTTGCTTTACAAATATCCTCAGCATATTTAAAATATAGCCATTGTCAATTTTGCGACAGAATTATTTCACACAATCTTCAAAAATTTAGATCTGTTCAAAAAAATCAACTATAATTCTTTTATTGAATGTAATTTTTTTCCATTTTGAAATGTTTTTGGACTTTTTGTAGAAATTCATAGTTTTTAAAGGATAAGTAGCACAAAAATATTTTCACGTTATTCATAAAATAAAGCAAAGTACAAGAAATCGGTAGCTTTTTCATACTTATAATTCGACGTCCCGAAATGCACTAAAATTTCGAATGGTTTCGCCATTCGACAAAATTTGTAGCTCTTAATATTTGCTATAAGACTGCAATTAGAATAAATGATTTCAATAAGTAGTAAGGATGAAATGAATGAGAACTTAGCGCTATCTTCTATATACACAAGTTATAAATGTTCTATCGTCAGGTTTTCATATTTTTCACGTCCACTCGTATGTATATCAAATGATACTTTAGAGGAGTCTATAATTTCAGACGTGTGTTTTCTCTCATATAATGGGACTGCCATTTTGTCTGCCTTTTGCCTTATATATTCTGAAATAATTTAAAGACGGTAAAGACGTCCCGTCCCGTTGCCCGATCTGCTTGCACATAATTGTATAGATAATTGGGCCCGGACTGGTTATAGTATATCACCTGTCCAACTGTGTCCAACTAATTCAACTATGCCTTCGATTTAGCCACTATGTCCGCAAAATATTAAATTATTTTCCCCTTCTTTACAAAATGTTTATTAAATCATTAAGCAGCCAAGTAACATCTGCCTTAAGAACTTCTATCTATGTCTAACTTTGGCATCCCATCGCGCGTTCGTAATGCCAACAACACATCTCCCCAAAAACATTACATTGCATTTACCACTTTCAACTAATTACTTCATTATTAGCCAGATTATGCTAAACCGAGCTAAATGCAAAAAAAAAAAAAAAAAAAAAGACTCCATTGGAAAATGGCGACAAAATCGCCTAATCATTTCCTGGCCACCAGCACCATTATATCTGGTAGTGGTTCAACATTGTTGCCGCCTATCAAACAGTTAACTAAGTAACAAAACGTGAGACCTTGACTGCCAGGGATAGAACAGTCGCAGCTGCCTTCTTCTTCCCAACCAGTTTCACAGCCCACTGCCAACAGACGAGGCAACATAGAGAAGCTAACAAAATCGATTGATAAGAATGTGCAAAAACAAAAAAAAAAAACCGGCAATAACTTTGACAATTTTCAAATATACGAAAATGTTCATAAAAATTTGCACCATCAATCAGTTATAGAGGGGAAGAGGGAAACAAATGATTGCAATGATAATGATCAATGGAGCGTAGTAAGAAGGCAAATATCCACAAAAGAAGTGTATGAACATGAACATCTATTTGTATATCAGGAAAAAACTGCATTTCCGTATGAAGATGACCCAGTATAAAGGGATTTTTTAGGCGTGACAAAAAAAGTGCTTAAATTTGTTATAACATGTAGGAATAAATAATTTGCAGAGAACTGTAAGGAAATGGGAATACCTACAACCCTACATCGTTGGGTTGGCGGGCTCATGGAGTTTTAGTCGCTATGAATCACTTCGACGGGAAGCGTCGCGCATTTTGCGTGCGCGCATTTTACGAGAACTCTCGTTCATATATTGCTACTAGGCGACCTTATTGTGCTGAATATGAACTACGGCGAATTAGTCAAGCTCCGAGTGCTAATTTAATTAAAATATGGGTAAAGCGTTTTGAAGAGACCGGTTCAACATTTAAACCACAAGCAAATGGTCGCCCAAGAACATCTAGGACCGAAGACAATGTTGAGAGAGTTATGGAGTCAGTACGAGGAAATACACAAATGTCGACTCGCAAGAGATCGTCTGTCTCACAATTGTCGTGACAAAGTTCGCAACGAATTTTAACATTGGATCTTAAACTGCATCCATATAAGCTGTAATTAACACAAGAATTGAAAGAGTCTGACTTCATAGCAAGGCTCGCATTTGCTAATGAAATGCTTAATCGATTTTCCAATTTTGACAATATCCTTTTCTCTGACGAGGCTCATTTTCTTATGAATGGGTTCGTAAACCGTCAAAATTGTCGTTACTGGAACAGTGAAAATCCCAAAATCAAACACCAGAAACCAGTGCATAGTCCTAAAGTGACAGTATTGGCAGCAATCTCTGCGGTTAGAGGAGTGCCGTCGTAGAGAGGGTCACCATTTAGATGATGTTATTTTTAAAAAATAAACTCCATTTATTACTCTACAATGCCTTAGATTTATTTTAACCATACCTTTTGTATTTATTTTTTAATCTATTTTTTAAATACGCACGTTCTATTGCGCCACCCTGTACTAAACCTTTGAATGCTGTGCGAGGTGTGTTCAAAAAAAAAAAGATGAATTTTAATTTGTCTCAAAAAATATTTATTTACTCATCAAAGTCTTTTTTTATCTCCTTCATAGCAGTCCACCTCAGATATAATTTAATTGTGCCAGCGTTTTTTCCAATCCTCTAAGCAGTTTTGATATGCACTTTTTAGTATGTCCTTGGGCTCTCTCAGTGGTTCGGTTTTTATCTCCTCAATCGTCGCAAAACGTCGTACTTTCATGGATCTCTTCAATCTTGGGAACAGGAAAAAATCGCAAGGAGCCAAATCTGATGAATACGGTGGCTGAGGCATGATAACGGTGTTGTTTTTGGCCGAATAATCTCTCACAAGCAAAGATGAGTGAGCAGGTGCATTATCATGAATCAAAAGCCATGAATTTTTTTTCACAATTCCGGTCGCTTTTTCCGTATTGCTTCACGCAATAACTTCAAGGTACTACTCCTTATTTACCTTATTTACTTGTGGTAATAACTCCTGCTGCACTACGCCATGCTAATCGAAGAAAACAGTGAACAAAACCTTGACATTTGATCGAACTTGGCGTGCTTTTCTTGGTCTTTGCTCTCCTAGACTCTTCCATTGGGATGATTGGGCTTTGGTTTCGATGTCATAACCATATACCCATGATCGTCACCAGTTATGACCCTTTCAAACAAATCAGAATCATCGTTGACGTCAATCAACAATTACTGAGTGATGCTCATGCGACTTGGTTTTTGGTCTAAATTCAGCAATATGTATATGTCGACATCCTCTGCAACTTCTCTAATTGTAATTCGATGATTCTCTACAACAATTTTCTTCACTTTCTCAACATTCTCATCGGTTGCTGAAATGCAGGGGCGTCCAGAGCGAGCGTCGTTATTCACATCTATTCGACCTTCTGTGAAAAGCTTGTACCACTTGTGAACTTGTTTTTGACTCATAGTACTCTCACCGTATACCACTGTCAACATTTCCAGTGTTTTTGAGCACTTAATTTTATTTTTTCACACAAAATTTGATGCAAATTCTTTGATCCATTATTTTCGATAACAGAACATCGCCGATCACGCAAAACACTTGTCTTATTTAAGCCTCTCACAAACAAACTAAACATGATGTATGGATAAAACCGTCAACATATCTTCGAGACGAGTGTACCAATACAAAAAAAATTAAAACTCGAAAGTCAAAACATAGTCTGCGAAATTTAAAAATTCACCTTATTTTGAACACACTATGTATAGGGTGGCGCATAAGCAACGTTAAGATTTGGTCATTGAATACATTTTTTGTTTGTCTTTTTTTCGTAATAATACTTTGGGAATTTATGATGGAAAGGCTCAGAACAGAACAAAGAACCAAAGTTGTTCAATGTTACTTTGAAAGTCAGCATTCGATTATTCAGATCATATCGAAATTTCTTTCATGTTCGAAATGCTCCTAGCGTTCCAACAATTTATCGATTGGTTCAGCGTTTTGGGTAACAAGGGGCTTTCTGTAATCTTCCGCGTGCTGGAAGACCTCGTGCAGCTCGAAATGAAGTGACCATTGCTCGAGTGCAAGCAAGTATTGGGGAAAACCTCGAAACTTCCGCCAGGCGACGTTCTCAGCAGTTAGAGATGTCTAAGCGGTCTTCGCAAAGAATTTTACATACGAGTATGTTACATCTTTTCCCATATAAGATGCAATTGGTTCACGAGTTTAACCAAATGATGCTCAATAACGCATTCAATATAGTCGCCGTTAACGTTACTTATGCGCCACCCTTTACATATATGAGATAAACCTATGCTGATATTTATTCTCAAGCTAAAATAATGACCCTTTGCAGCCACTCATAATTTCGACAACGCTCCTTCTTCTTTTCCTTATCATTCAGCCACGTTCAAAAATTATCCAAAACCCCAGCTCCTAAACCGTGCAAACACGGTCTGGTCAAATGCAACTGTCATTCGACATTTGAAAAATCATTAGTAACTCCATCGATTCCCCTCCAGACAACCAATGTGGCACAAGAAAGACCATACAAAACACACATATTTTCATGTGAGAAGTTCAAATCGAATATTAGTTCCATTCTTACTCCCAGCAGCATAAAGTGGCAAAATAAGAAGACCTCTACGTTCCCATGCGTATAGAATGTTGCGAATCTAAACGAAAAATCCGGGTACTGGGAAACTAAAATCTACCATCAATTCGATAGACACAAAAACATTCACGAAATTATTGTTACAAAATGTTTTGTGGCTAATTTCGTTGGTGATTGGCTATTTGGCTTCAGGCTAATTAAAAAGTCTTTAGAGAAAATCTTATGCATTATTCATTAAACTGGTTTTTTGTGACTTTCCTGTCTGCCGCTTAGACAGGCAGTTTTGCTGTGTCATTTAAAAACAAATTCAGCGATTAAGTAATGTTCGAAATGTAATTGAAACTGTAGAGAAATATCATTGATTTGCAACCCTACACAACTTTTGGTCGATTTTATGAGTAACTCAAGTAAACGGTGGATCTTTCTATTAGGATAAAGCTTATTCCACAAGATGTGAGACAATTTTTGAAGAGATTCGTCAACTGTATATGGTCAAAGCTAACGTGAGCGTTGGAATACCTGTCGATACCCGCCACAATTTGAAGCCACCTGAAGAAATACGAAAATGCGCTATAAATGTACGAGTATTAACCGCAAAAGGGTGTGAATATTAAGAAAATGTATTATAGCAGCTATATATTTGCATGTTGACGACTCATATTCAACAATATTCTACTTGGAAAAGTACTTTTTAAGATAAAGAAATAACTGTCCTGATTTGATGTCAGAATAATACTAAAATAAATTAAAAGTGATCCAAGTTTACACTATATGGAACGCACAGCTTCAACACCTCATCAATAATCAATCAATATCGCCAAATTTTCAAACACGCAACATTTTTGAGAAACTCGCTTACAACTTATCAAATAAAGGATGTCCCAACAAGAACGCAAGATTTAAATTTCGCGCCATTCGAAGTGTCATTGTTTGGCATTTGAACAATTGTTATTTTTTGCTAGTAGAAGGAACAACGCATTCTCATTGTGAAATAGTTTTACCAGCATGGTGAAAGTTTTGCGGCAACAGTTCGCAAATAGCGATCAATATGGGGTCACAATAATGCTCTAATAGAATCAATTGTAAAGAGATTAATTGATAAATCTGCCAAAACTGGGTCGGTTAGTGTAGTAGTGTAAAGACAACAACGCGCCTTTGACCAGGTCATTCGGCCGAAAATGTCGCAGCTGTACGTGATGATGTCGCTCAAACTCCATCCACCTCAATTCAACACCGAGCTCAGCAAATTGGTGTCTCCAAATCCACTATGCAGCGAATTTTTGCATCTTCATGCATACAAAGTTCAATTGACTCAGGAACTGAAGCCAGCTGGCCATGGACAGCGAAGGGAGTTCGTTAATTGGGTATTGGAGAGACAACATGAAAATGCTGATTTTGCCGATAAAATCATCTTCAGTGACGGGGCCCATTTCCATCTTGATGGCTCCGTCAATAGGCAGAATTTTCGCATTTGGAGTGAGGAAAATCCTCGAGTGATTCACGAGAAGCCAATGCATCCTCAACGTGTCACTGTGTGGTGTGGATTTTGGGCTGGAGGAATCATTGGAGGTTTTTTTTTCGAAAATGAGGCATATCAAGTGCAAACAGTCAATGGTGTTCGGTATCGTGAAATGATAACTAGTTTTTTCGTGCCTAGAATTGAAGAAATGAATGTGAAGGGCATGTGGTTTCAACAAGACGGCGCCACATGTCATACAGCCAAAGAAACTATTCAATTGCTGCATCAGACATTTCCCGGTCGTGTTATTTCGCGTTTTGGAGACCAGAATTGGGCGCCTAGATCGTGCGATTTAACACCATTAGACTTTTTTCCTTAGGGTTTTTTGAAATCGGTGACGACGACTCAAGTCTTAAAACAGGAAATTGAACGGTCATTGAAAATTTCATTAGAAGATCGCGTGTGTGCCAGCAAAGCCGCGGCGGCCATCTGCCCGATGTGTTGTTCCACATATAACCTCATTCTGTCTACGTTACGTTATAAAAAAGTTTCACAATTTTTTTTTAAATATCTGTGTTTTATTTAAAACTTAAATCTTGCGTTCTTGTTGGAACACCCTTTATAAGGAAATTACCGATTGCCATTTTAAAGGTAATTCTATTAGGTTTCTGTTATAGGAACCACGTCCCTTTTGGCAAAAACGGGGACAAGTTTTTCTTAAAGCGAATTTTTCACCAGCAAAGTCAGTCACCATAGATAAGATTGACTGTTAATCACTTGGTGCCAGATCCGGACTATAAAGTGCGTTCAAACTTTGCAAAAATGGCTCGATGGGAACAAATTTGCCAAGAATGAAGAGTTGGAGTCTGCGGCTGAAGGCTATTTTAAAGAGTTTGACAGTTCTTACGATAAACAGGGTATGGAAGCTAATGAATATCACTTGAAAAGTGTAGCGAGCTAAAAGAAAATTATGTTAAAAAATAAAGAAAAAATTTTCCAATTTTTTTGTATCTTCTTTGTTAGGGCAGCTAGTTTTGAGACCACCCTCGTAAATGTAAATGTTTTGAAAAAATGTTCTCTCGTAAAAAATGTTGACATTTTATTATAGTACATACCATAGTAAGCTTCCTGTAATGCTTTTTGTGTATAAACAAATTTGTTCCACTAAATGATGTCTGTAAAAAAAGAAAGTTAGAAGTAGAAGTCTTCGTTTGCACATATTTTCGTTCTTTTAGAAAACTTCAAACCAAATATTCAAATAAATATGTCTAAAATTGTCACATATAGAGCTTCATAATCATATATTATAATTTTATTACACTCCATTATTCCACCATCTTCATCTCAAATGCTGCTCTTGGATACTGAATTAAATTTATAGCCCAAAATCAATGAAAATATAAAGCCCAAATCCAATTACGTTTTCAATTTGCAACATCTTCGCTCATCCCCAATGACAACTTGTAACAGTATTTTTACTACATTTGTAATGGAGGAAAACCGCCTGTAAATTCTTGTTAGATTTTTTGGATCATTCTATTTTTATACTTTACTATTTATCGTATTCTGCAGGTTCTTTTTTTTATTACAAGTTGATTGGTTGCATGTGGCAATGTGATGATGCGTTGCGTTTTCTATCGATGGTGTTCGAGTTTTTAGTTCCAATTTTCAAAATACTTTGTTGCATTGGGGAGTTGAAGTCATTAGAGATCATTTGTTTAGACAGAACTGCAATATGACAAATATCCTGTTGCCGCAATCAAGTTAAATGATTTGCATTGACTAAGAATTCCAATGGAAAGGTTGCTTAGGCGCAAACAACAGAGCATCAGCATGTGATTATTTTACGACTTTTTGAATGTTGACGAAAAATTAGGATTGATTATTAATCCTTGCAAATAAAACAAGCAAGTTGAACAAGCGTGTCGGATAAGTTGGAGCATAAAATAATATAATGTCGGATTTGAAGCAGTCCTATTAGAAACAGTAAGACATAATGAAGCTAAATCAACTTGAGAGCTGGATTCACAATATAGAAAAACTTTATCTATTAAAGTGACAAATCCAATATTGATGACCAGTTTGTATGGCGGTTGATATGACCTGTGGTCACACAGTTGTAACTGTGGATTTAAGAAGCAACAACATCAGGCTAGGTCGGTGCATTTGTATGGCCCATTTTTAACAACGACTTTAATTGACCAAAACAATTAGAAGATAATAAATATAATAAAATTATAATAATAACATATTGAGCTGGTAAGGAATTAATTGTGGTTTTTTCACACAGATAGTGCTTTTGTGATTTCAGAAGCTTTAATATGTGAAAATGTTTAGTGCTTAGTTTAATTTCAATTAGTTTTATGAGTATGGAAATACCAAAGCAGAATTTTTGCGGTATTTTCATTTTAGAAACGACAAAAATAAGCCACGGAAGTGCACAGAGGTATCTTTGACTTGTATGGCTCGAATGCCTCAATAAAACGCACATTCAGCAAATATCATGCTCAAAAATGACCACCGCAGCGGTCATTCAAAAGATGATGATAATGCGTATGAAATTGAAGCCGTTGTCAAGACGGAACGGCACGTTGCCATTCGAGAATTGCAGAAAAGCTAAAAGTGCTGTAGGCGACCATCAAAAACTGTTCGAAATGGCTTTGAACCAGTCAAAAATGCCGATATTTGGATCTCGCGCTGGTTAAATATAATCCTTTCTAAAAACCCGGATAACAGCCCGCTATTTATTGCTTAAACGCAACTAAAATAATGCCATATTAAGACGCCTTGTCATTGGCGACAGAAAATGTATTCCTTACAACAATTTCAACCGAAAAAGATCCTGCCCTCAGCAAGATGAACGCGATCCAACTGAATTGCCTAAACTGTACTAAAGAAACAAAATGTTATGTAATCTATTTGGTGGGTTTTCAAAGAAATGACTTACTTTAAACTGCTTTCAAGGAACATTTGATAAAGCTTGACAAAGCACCGGAAGAAAAGTTGCTCCAATTTACAAATCGCAAAGATGTGGTTTTCCGCCTCGACAACAATAAGCCGCACATTTCATTACAGATTCAGCAAAACGCAGGGGAGGTTTTATGAGAGATGACGCAAAATCTACCTTATACTCTTAAACGCGGACATTCATTTATACCAGAGCCTGCTAAATTTTTTTTAAGTAGAAATTCTTGAACACAACTGTGGACTTAAAGCATAAATTGTCCCAGTATATTGCTGAGAACGATAAGGTATTTTTTTAATCTGAAACCAAAAACTTGTCTGAACTATGAGAAAATGAAAATGAAATAAACAAAATGACACTTATACTATACGAGATGTGTTCAAAAACCAAGGTGAATTTTCATTTTTCTCAAAAAATATTTTTTTATTCATCAATTTCAACTTTATTTCCTTTAAAGTAGTCCCCATCAGACATAATACGCTTGTGCCAGCGCTTTCTCCAATCCTCGAAGCAGTACTGATATGCACTTTTTCGTATGTCCTTGAGCTCTCTCAACGATTCGGTTTTTATGCCTCAATCGCCGGAAAACGCCGTCCTTTCATAGGTCTCTTCAATCTTGGGAACAGGCAAAAGTCGCAGGAAGTCACATCTGGTAAATACGGTAGCTAAGGCATGATAAGGGTGTTGTTTTTGGCCAAATAATCTCTCACAAGCAAAGATGAGTGAGCAAAAGATATGAATTTTTTTTCTACAATTCCGGGTGTTATTTTTCGTATTGCTTCCCAAAAACGGCGCATAACCCCAAGGTAATACTTCTTATTTACCGTATGGCCTTGTGGTAAGAACTCCCGATGTACTACGCTATGGAAATCGAAAAAAAAACGGTGAGCAAAACCTTGTCATTTGATCGAACTTGGTGTGCTTTTTTTGGTCTTGGCTCTCCTGGACTCTTCCATTGGGACCATTGAGCTTTGGTTTTGATGTCATAACCATATACCCATAATTCGTCAGCAGTTATGACCCTTTTAAGCAAATCTGGATCATCGTTGACTTCATTCAACAATTCCTGAGCGATGCTCATGCGACGTTGATTTTGGTCAAAATTCAGCAATTTTGGAACGAACATCGCTGCCACACTCTTCATGCCCAAAATATCCGAAAAGATTGCATGGCATCAGCCAACCGATATGCCGACATCCACAGCAACTTATCTAATTGTGATGCGACGATTCTCCATAATAATTTTTTTCACTTTCTCAACATCGGTTGTTGATGTGCTGGGGCGTCCAGAACGAGCGTCGTCATTCACATCTTCTAGACTTCTGTGAAAAGCTTGTACCACTGGTAAGCATTTGTTTGACTCAGAGTACACTCACCGTATAAGTTTCAAGTGTTTTTGAGTACTTAATTCCATTTTTTACACAAAATTTGATGCAACTTCTTTGATCTATTTTTTCGATAGCAGAAAATCGCCGAACACGCAAAACACTTGGCTTATTTATGCCCCTCACAAACGAACCAAACATGCCATTTGGATAAGCTCGTCAACATATCTTCGAGACGAGTGTACCAACATAAAAAAAATAATAGTCGAAAGTCGAATGTACGTAGCCCTCGAAATTTGAAAATTCATCATATTTTTGGAACATACCTCGAAGATAAAAATTAATTATTTGTCTACAAAATTTGAAATTTACTTAGAGCAACAAAATCAACTTGGTTTCTCGCCTTCTCCTTGGTACAATTTAAATACACATACCAATTTTTTTTAATCCATGTCAACTCAAAAAGTGATTATGATTTGATTGGTGTACATTTTTTGTACATCTAATATTTCAAATCCAATCTAAATCTAATCCAATGTCAGTTTACCAATATTGCCGGTTGTTACAGATATCAGCCCTATTTTAATATGGTCTTACCAGAATGTGGTGCAGGGTAAAAATCGTTAAATAATAAGTAATACTCGTATAATAATTGACGACAAATACAGAATTATTCAAAATCGCTGTACTTGACATCTGGAGTATTATTTATTTAGTGACAAGTTTACGAACATGGATCGTTTAGTAATCGAAGAACGCGTATAAATAGTTAAAACCTACTACAAAATTAGTGATTCAAAAGTGGATTTTCTTCAGTAATGAAGCTCATTCCTCAATCGGTGGTTACGTCGATAAGCAAAATTGTCGCATATGGGGCCCGGTGAACTCAGAAATGATTGTGGAAAAGCCATTGCATCCGGAAAAAGTCACTGTTTGTTGCGCATTATGGTTTGGAGGTCTCATTGCGACGTATTTTTTTTTTCGAAAATGACGCTGGAGGAACCTCAAAATGATAAACTGTTACAACCAATCCAGAGGCGGTCTTTTAAATGGAATGTACCTTTACTTTTGAAGTCGAAAAATGGTTTACCCTATATATAGGTAATGCAAAAGGATAAGACTTCGAAATACTTACAAAAAATGTGTACAGATAATTCTATCCACGTAGGTCCTGACATAAATGAAATTGATAATGCCAGGAAATAAATTAAGGAGAAAAATTTTGATAGCAAACAGTTTATTTTAATGTAGTCCCCAAAATTTAATAGACAAATATATCTGGCTCGCATGAAGTTTTAAACATGACACCATTTTTCTCTATTCCACTGCATTGCACAGGGTGGCCCACCAATTTTGCCACATTAAAAAGCTCAAATAACTTTTTTCTATAAATGTATTTTATTTATTTGTAAAGGGTGTCCGTCGGGGAGGTATACTACTTTGTTTTGTCGCAATTTTGGTAAACATTAGTATTGACAGTTCATATTTGGCAGTCGTGAAGTAGGGACGAGGCAAATTTATTATGGAAAAATATTCGATAAACCAATGTTTTATCAAAATCAATCATCGATTACTGTGACGATGAGAAAGTTACGTGAAATTTTAGGGAAAAAAAACATTATTGCTGCTCAAGAAAGTGTCTCATTTGTTTTCATTTAAGATTCAGTTGACACAAGAGCTTCTTCCACAAGACCGTTTACGCCGCCGTACATATGCCTATAGGATGTTACAGCTCGCCCATAACAACCCCGATTTTCATGAAAATATCATAATGAGTGACGAGACACATTTTCATTTTAATGGATATGAGAATAAACAGAATAGTCAGTTCTGGGTAATGGAAAACCCTCAAATTGTTCATCAGTCAGCTTTGCATCCATTAAAAGTGACAGTTTGGTGTGCAATTTGGTCAGGAAGAGTCATTGGACCTTTACTTCTTTGAAACTGAAAACGCCGTAACGGTAACTGTCAATGGGGAGCGATATCGTGATATGATTGAAAACTTTTTAACGCCACCACTGCATGCTTTGAGCTTGATTAACATGTAGTATCAACAAGATGGTGCCACATCGCATACAGACAGGATTACAATGGAATTACTGCGAGACCTCTTTCCACAACAAGTTATTTCAAGAAATGGTGATATTGATTGGCCTCCACGTTCGCCTGGTTTGACTGCTCCGGACTTCTTTTTGTGCGGACATCTGATAAGCAAGGTTTATACAAAAAAAAAAAGCCAGAAACGCTTGAGCAACTCAAACAAAATATTCGTGATGAAATTAATGAAATGTTGCGTGAAACGTGTGAGAATGTAATGATAAATGTACTCAAAAAGGCTGGTATTTGTGAGGCCAACAGAAGCGGAGATTTTGATATTGTATTCCATACATAATTGCCGACATTAAATAAAATATTTATCAATATAAGATCCATTCTCTTTCATTAATCAAAAATTATAAACAAAGTAGTATGCCTTTCCGACGGCCACCCTGTATTTACTCGTATTTCTTTTATTGTATGGAAAATGCAATTTTATTTTGTGTAACTAATTGGTCAAATTAATTGGTTTCGTTTTGGACGTCTATTGATTGACGTAACCCCATACAAAAAGTCAGATGCAGTCCCCCAAGTGCAAGCCATCAGAAAGTGGAGTTTTTGGATATTAATTTTATTTCCGTTGGAGCTTCGACATAACCAGTCTGGCTATGTCTGCAGTTGCTCCATCTTACTGAAACCAAATACTGTTGAAATGGATACGTTTTCGGCATAGTTCTGGGTAAAAACAAAACTCCTTCATCATCTTTAAATAACAGTTCCCATTGTTCCCTGTTTTGTATTTATAGCTCCTTTCGTACGCCACCCTGTATTTTGATAACAATCACCAGCAGACATATAAAATTTATTTTTTGAAAAGAGGTGATTTTATGCATTACAATATGTCGAAGTCACATATTTATGGAGACAGTAAATTGCTCAAGATAGCGAGCTAATCTAAATTTTTAGTAAACAGTCTTGAAATCTGCGTATTAGGATCTATCATTCAAATCCCTCAGACCGTTAAGCAGTGACAGAAATCTAAATCAGCGCAGGTGGTTCTTTTTTCCTATAGCCCTGAGTGCCCTATGATAAAAAAGATTTTCTAGCATGCTAGAAATGGGACTTGAAAGAACTTCTCACCTTAGGAGAGCGTGCACGGATTCTATTCTAGATCCCCAGAAAAAAACCTATCGTTTACATGCTGTATTGGAACTCGAAACCATGATGATGTGAACGTGGTAAGCATATTGATATGGTCGGTGATTGAGATAACCTAAAGCACTTGTTAAAAAAATTCCAAAGAAAACAAAAACAGTAATTTCAATAATTTTTGTAAAAAGTAAATATAAAATTAAGTATCATCTAGCTAGGGGCAAAGAACAAAACCCTACTCGAATAAAACTGTAATTTTGTATGTATTTGTACTACAATGAGAGCATTTCGTTTAGCCGAATATAGAAGAAAACACCTTTATTATTTAAATTTTTTGAAAATACAGGACGATTGCGGAAAAAACCGCCAACGAAAGATCGAACGAAGGTTTCAAAGCGACAGGTTAACCAAATTCGTTTATTGGCTACAAAAAACAAGTTGAGTGCTGCTGAAATTGTTCTTACTCTTGAATTGCCTATAGGAAAGCGACGTGTTCAAGCTATTTTGGCACCTTCACCAAACCTGGTTTACAGGAAATCAATGAAAGCACCTCTTCTAATGCAGCCTTATAAAGATGCTCCACTCAAATTTGCACAAGAGCACATGAGCTGGACTTTACTATGGAAGAGTGTAGTTTTTTCAGACGAAAAAAAATTAAACTTGGATGGACCCGACGGATTGAGCTATTATTGGCATGATTTGAAGGCGCCAGAGTCACTACGCCTAAGTAGAAATTTTGGTGGAGGCAGTGTAATGGTTTGGAATGCTTTTTCGTTTTGTGGAAAGTCAAAAGTCTGCTTCGTTCCACAAAAAACCAACAGCGAGAAGTACACCGAACTTTTAGAAGCCCAATTGATTCCTTTCCTGGAAGATCCCCATGATGAGGATGCTGTTTTCGAGCAGGACAACGCTTCAATTCATCGTTCTCCGTCTAACAACGAGCTGGTTTTGTTCAAAACAGTTGATGGTTATGATCTGAACCCGATAAAGAACTTGGCTAGAAAGGTTTATGGAAATGGAAGGTAATTTACATTCATTCAAGAATTAAAGAGTGCCATTGTGATATGCTGGGGAGAGATTGATTCAAATGAATTGCAAAATTTGATAACTAGTATGGAAAAACATATTTAAACATATTTAAAACATTGCTGATAAACAGAGGAGGCAAAACCAAATATTAACTAAATACAAATTTCATTAGTGTTAAATAAATGTAAGAAAAAAGTTAATTCGGCTATACGTAGTGCGCTGCAAATAGATGAATGATTTAAATAAAATTCAAGCTTTACTTATTTTTTACGCGGAAGTTAAGTAGAACTATTAAAACTCTATTTTACGTAAACTTACGTTAACATTTATAACATCCCTGACCGGAATGTTCAAAGTATTTACTCGGCTAAACGAAATGCGCTCACTGGAGAGAAGCTTTCATATATCCATCTTTAGGGAAAGCTTAGTCAATAAAGTATGGGAAGACCCAGTTACAAATGGTATCAGGCAATAGTTGACAATTTTCAAGACATTTGCGGTTCTCGTTTTTATTTATCAATTCTGCTACAATTGCGCAGGTATCAGTTGACATCTAGAAACGAGGTTGTTTTATTGTGCAACTCTTTCATTATTTTATTGCATATTTTCGAGAAAAGAGGTTACTTACTGTGCATCTCATTCTTTCATTATTTTATTACATATTTTCCAAATGAAAAGCGGGCAGACCTCCTAAATATTTGCAAGAAAAAAAATCCGTAGACAGTTAGCACTGTGAGTGCGACAAACTTATTAAATTCCATTCTATATACGATATTTTCAACAAAGCTACAACTCTTCTTCAAATCATCATAAACTAATGTTTAAATTAGTCGTACTTAACGAGGACTTACTTAATTTATTAAACTTTTAATGCAATTTATAAATGATAAATATGATGACTGTCTTTTATGAACGCTTAAAAACTCATAATTTCCCATAGAATGTTATTCTCATGCAGCGGGAATTCATGGCAAAGTTTGTCGCTTCAGTCTTTCGTTTTGCACTGGGAATACAGTAACAACCAATGATGGCAACAATAACAGCAACTACCTCTCACACGTGTTGCTGACTTTTAATTGTTTGTTTTGTATTTTTTTGTGTTTTTGCTGCTTTTGCTGTTTCTTTTTGCAAACAAATGCATAAACAAACGATAACAAACACTAACATCCGCTTGTTAAAACAAATTAATCAATGTTTCTTCTGTCATTTCTAGATAGTTTTTGTTTTGTAATGTTTGCAAATATGCAAAAAAGAAATAAATAAAAGCAGCAAAGAGTAAATGAAATTCTTCTTAAATCGGTAACAATTTCTTAGAATGCTAAACAACAACAACAACCACATCTGAACTGACAATGTACGAGCACTAAGAGAACATGAAATTTATTAACTGTTATCCACTAAGACTTTGAGTTGTATCACAAAACAGACTCGGTGACTTTCCTGTTGACCCTCACCTAAATAATGTGGCGGTAAAGACAACCGTGGCGGTGGCAGCAGCAGCAACAGCAGTAGCATGCGATGCCGCTACTGGAGCTGTGATCTTCGGCTGTTGGGGGCTTTAGCAACAGCTCCATTAAGCAAAATCTCCAGTAACCACACCATTGAGTGAGTGTCAGCGTCAGTGTCTGAGATCTAAACACGCACTTGTTCAGGAAACTCGTTCGCCGTCGTTCATTGTGGTTGTTGTTCCATTCAGTGGTGGTGCCTTTAGTTAAGTAAATTAAAATCAGAGAAATAAAGTAATTCATAGTAAAAACAGAACACAAAAAAACAAAAACAAAAAAAAAAAAAAACTCAGAAATTCTTTATGAATGGTTTGCTGATAGCTGCAACTTCACACATGTAGTTTTATAGAGTAATACATTGTATTGTTTATGTTTATGAGATTATTAACACTGGTAACCTACAAAATAATGTGATCTGTATTACAAGAGAATTAATCTATATATAAAAGAAATGAGTCAAGAGAATTTATCTATACATATATATAAAAGAAATGAGTCAATATGTTGCTTGCTGAATAACATTCTAGACAGCTACCATTTTATCATTAAATTGAAATCTATAAGAATGCCAAATTATGCATTAAGCTGCACTATCGATACGCGACGATCTAGTACATGATGCTAGATTTAACCCCCTTTACATCCATCTAATTTTCATTAACCAATTCTTATAATCATAATGTCGCCCACTGACTGGCAGTGAGATTCTATAAGGGAAATCTAGTAGTGAGATGAGCCTGCGTATCGTATTTAGTTACACTATTTCGGTCCTTTTGAGGCAGTAGTTGGTCTAAGCTCGCCTGCGATCTCCGATTGAAGTGTTTAACGTTGGCAACACCGAACGTCGGCTGTGTCCCAGATGCTTTTGCTACTTGCATGACAATTTGTGTACCAACCCCCTGTGAGAGTTACATGTCCACACTGTTTAAAACCAAAATTTAAATTGGCAAGGCACAAACTACATGTTCATGTTACAAAAGTTAAGAGGGCGGTCTCAAAACTAGACGACCTGATGTACGCCATGATGGTGCCAGTGCCAGTAATTTTGAAAATATGTATATTGGTGAAAAGTAGCAACCCTATAAAACATATGTTGCAAGCTTCAAGGCGCCACGTTGTTTAGTACTTTTATTTGAGTCATGAAAAGTGGACGATTTCAGTGAATTTGTCAACATGGTAAAAACAGGTCGCTGCTACATAATTCAATATTTCCATTTGAAAGGTCTCAGTCCAACCAATATTAAAACAGAACCAGATTCTGCTCTACAGGAAGCTGCTCCTTCGTTTACGGCTGTAAAATATTGGTTAGCAGTTGCGTAGTTTAACCAAAACCGTACGAGCTGCCAAGAGGAACGCCGTAGTGGTCGACCAATTGGAATGTCCACGTTAGAAAAAATCCACAAAATGATATTGGATGATCGTCGCCGAAATGATAGACATTTCAAAGAGTAACAGACGTCACATATTGACCGAAGATTTGAAGATGAGAAAGCTACGCGCAAGATGGGTGCCGCGCCCGCTTTCAATAGAGCAAAAACAGCGTCATAAAGATGTTTCAGAAGAGTGTTTGGCGTTGTTTCATCGAAGAAGATGAAGATGAGAAAGCTGTACGGAAGATGGGTGCCGCGCTTGCTTTCAATAGAGCAAAAACAGTGTCCCGAAGATGTTTTACAAAAGTGTTTGGCGTTGTTTCATAGAAGAAAATGAAAATGAGAAAGCCGTGCAAAAGCAGAGTCGCGAATATGTTTTACAAAAGTGTTTGTCGTTGTTTCATAGAAGAAGATGAAAATGAGAAAGCCGTGCAACAACAGAGTCGCGAATATGTTTTACAAAAGTGTTTGGCGTTGTTTCATCTTAGAAGATGAAGATGAGAAAACTACGTGTAAGATGGGTGCCGCGCTTGCTTCCAATAGAGCAAAAACAGTGTCCCGAAGATGTTTTACAAGAGTGTTTGGCGTTGTTTCATCGAAAAGGATAAGATGAGAAAGCTGTACGCAATATGTATCACAGATTACTTCGTGACATGATGCACAGCTCAGGGAATGGACTTTAAGCAAAATGTGCTAAAGAACAAAAGTTTTATGAAACAAAATAGCAAATGGTCGAATGACAAAAAATAATGAGACAAATTAGTTATTGCACAAAAATTATTTGCACATTATATTTCACAAAATGTCTCTCAATTACTCTTATATTTTGATTTGTTGATTACCTACCTAACTTGAAATCGTTATTCTAAACAGTTAAAATATTATCTTAAAAACTGAACGTTCTCAAAACATCTAGCGTTACTTCAGTGCCTCCTATATCGCGTTTTTTACAATGACTGCTGTGCACCAACTTTTAGAGGAGGTATCCTTTTTAATGCTGGATTTTTGAATGATTTTGAGATCCCACAGGAGACACTCATAAGAACTGTTTTTTGCAACTATTTGCCAATTTCAACATTAGGTTCCATGCCAATCGAAAAAAAAA
>JAHXMU010000252.1:491881-502085 GCA_019455685.1 Philornis downsi
TTTTAATCTATTTTTTAAATATGCACGTTCTATTGCGCCACCCTGTATTACAAATAATCAACAATCCGATTGAGTTCCCATATCTCACAACATGCAAAATACAACAATATTAAACTAGAATTTAAAACGCAATAGAAATAACAATATTATTTGAACAATTTAACATACGACGTGTGATCAAAAAATATCCGTTATTTCCAATTTTTTTCAAAAAGTATTTATTTATTTATCAATAACTATCTTGTCCACTTCAAAGTAATCGCCGTCAGATATAATCCACTTGTGTAAGCGTTTCTTCTAATCCTCGCAACACTTCTAAAACATGCTTTTTGTTATCGCCAACAGCTCCTGTTTCGATTTTTCTTTTATCTCCTCAATCGTAGCAAAACGCTTTTCTTTCATCGGTGTCTTCAGTTTTGGCAAGAGGAAAAAGTCAGCGGGGGCCAAGTCCGGTGAATACGGTGGTTAAGGCATGCTTGCGGTTTTGTTTTTGACCAAAAACTCACACACAAGCATCGATGTGACCATCACTTGTCGTTTGCACAATTCTGTGCGTTTCTGACGAATTGCTTCGCGCAAACGGCGCATAACTTCAAGGTATTCCTTTTACATATTTTTTTATATTCCTTATTGACCGTACGACCTTGTGGCAAGAATTCATGATGGAAATCGCCATTGCAATGGAAGAAAACAGTGAACAAAACCTTCACATTTGACCGACGTGCTTCTTTCGGTCTTGGCTCTTCTGGACACTTCCATTGGGATTTGATTTCAATGTCATAGCCATACACCCATGATTCGTCACCAGTTAATACCTTTTTGAGGAAATCTGGATCGTCGTTGACGACGTCCAACAGCTCCTGAGCGATGTCCAAGCGACATTGTTTTTGCTCAAAATTTAGCAATTTTGGAACAATCATCGCTGCCGCACGTTTCATGCCTAAAACATCTGTAAAAATTGCTTGGCATGAGCCGAACGATATGCCAACATCATTAGCAACCTCTCTAATAGCGATTCGACGATTATCCAAAATCATTTTCTTTACTGCTTCAATGTTTTCGTCGGTTATTGACGTGCTCAGGCGACCAGGACGAGCATCGTCATTGACATCTTGTCGGCCTTCCTTAAACCGGTTACACCACAATTGAACTTGTGTTCTGCTCATAGTAGACTCGTCAAACGCCACAGTCAACATTTCAAATGTCCTTGCACATTTAATTTCATTTTTTACACAAAACTTAATACAGTTTCTTTGATCGATCATTTTTTCGAATAGTAAAAAATCGAAGATTACACCAAAACACGACTAACCTTTTTATCTGTCAAAAAATGGCTGATATTGTCAACATATATAACAGACATGTGTACCAACATAACAGAAAAAAGTGCAAAAATCGAACGTACGTGACTCACGAAGTTTGAAAAAAAACGTTTTTTTTTTCTTATCACACCTCGTATTAATAATAGTAATAAGAATACGAAAATGACTTCAAAAATTTATTAAAAGAATTGTACAAAAAACAAAAGGCTTAAGCCACTACGATCAATAGCTCACCTGACAACTTGACAATGACTAAACAGAAAAAAAAGCAGAAATTTTATCACCAATTTTTGGACGAAACGGGTAAAAAAAAACAATAAATATCCTTCTTAACGACACTTTACCAAAAAGGGTGCAATTGAACAAAAAGTTTAATACAGTGACAACCTGTGACATTGAATTATTAGAAATGAAACCGCGATATTATTCACTTGAGCTAATCTGGTGAACAGTTGTGCAAATTATTTCTTAATGACTAAACACAAAAGTTGTACACTTTTCAAAATATATTTAACTGAAACGGGGAAGGGGAAAAAACGCCAGAACTCATTCCCCGTAATGATTTACAAAAATGCGCATACTTAAGCAGAGAAGGCGATTATAAGCACAATTTGTGTGAGCAGACAATTCGATTTGCATTGAATTCCAACACAAATGGCGGTCTTGAATTTAATTGTTTTCTGTTATTTATTTATTTGTTTCTTGTTGGGAACATAAAGTATACTTAGTTGTAAGAAACCACAACACAAATGTTCAATTTCAAGGTTATCTTTTTAAATATTTGAATTTTTCACACACATCAGTATAACAATTACAAAGGAATTCATTGAACCCCTTAGGAAGACAACGCGCTGTTTCTACTCTGTTGTTTTGTTTTCGATTTCGATTTGTTGTTTTTTTTTTCCTCCTCGCTTCCTCGTATCCAATTAATAAGCCCGTATGGAAAACAGTTGCAAATATTATGTGCCGGTGTGCCGCTAAGCAAGTGTAACTGTTTTATTACGATATAATGAGACGTCTGCAATAAATTATTTAAAAATAAATATGTCAACTTAAGCGGAAATGATTCATTAAGGATTGCAGTTTATTGGGATGTCAATCGGAAATTAATGTGACATTGTAAACTATAAAAATAAACGGAATCCTCATTACGCACTTTCGATAAAGATATAAAGCTGCCGCAAATACTCGTAATTACCGAAAAAGATATGGGAGTTTTTCCGCAAATATTGTGTTAATCTGTTACGTGTTTTTTCGATGCATTCTCTGCTCGCATTTCTAATATTTAAAGGGCTAAACAAAAGGCTTAAGGACATAAGCTTAATCCTAACGTAGTGACATTTTATGTTTTAGTAAGAAATATCACAGCAAATCAATGTGATATTAAACCATCGTATACAGAGTTGTTATCCATTTTGACTGTGGCGTTTGGCGAGTTTACTATGAGCAGAATACAAGTTCAATTGTGGTATAACCGGTTTAAGGAAGGTCGAGAAGATGTCAATAACGATGCTCATCCTGGTCGCACGAGCACGTCAACAACCGATGAAAACATTGAAGCAGTGAAGAAAATGATTTTGGATAATCGTCGAAATACTATTAGAGAGGTTGCTGTTGATGTTGGCAAACAATTTTTACGGATGTTTTAGCCATGAAACGTGCGGCAGGGAAGATTGTTCCAAAATCGCTAAATTTTGAGCAAAAACAATGTCGCATGGACATCGCTCAGAAGTTGTTGAACGTCGTCAACGACGAACCAGATTTCCTCAAAAAGGTCATAACTAGTGACGAATCATGGGTGTATGGCTATGACATTGAAACCAAAGCCCAATCATCTCAATGGAAGCGTCCAGAAGAGCCAAGAAGGTATAAAGGTTTTGCTCACTGTTTTGTTCGATTGCAATAGCGTGGTGTATCAAGAACTCTTGCCAGAAAAACATACGGTCAATAAGGAATACTACCTAGAAGTTATGCGCCGTTTGCACGAAGCAATTCGTCAGAAACGCACAGAATTGTGGAAAAACCGCTCATGGATTTCTCACCATGATAACGCCCAAGCTCACACATCGATGCTTGTGCGTAAGTTTTTGGCCGAAAACAAAACCGCAAGCATGCCTCAACCACCGCATTCACCGGATTTGGCCCCGTTGACTTTTTCCTCTTCCCAAAACTGAAGACACCGATAAAAGGAAAGTGTTTTGCTACGTTTGAGGAGATAAAAGGAAAATCGAAA
Organism: Philornis downsi; assembly: GCA_019455685.1. Classification (NCBI taxonomy): domain Eukaryota; kingdom Metazoa; phylum Arthropoda; class Insecta; order Diptera; family Muscidae; genus Philornis; species Philornis downsi. Next base: position 495,437 of record JAHXMU010000252.1, read on the forward strand.
CAGGAGCTGTTGGCGATACCAAAAAGCGCGTTTTAGAAGTGTTGCGAGCATTAGAAGAAACGCTGGCACCAGTGCGTTGTATCCGAAGAGGACTACATTAAAAGAAATAACATAGAAATTGCTGAATAAATAAATACTTTTTGGAAAAAATTTAAATTAACGGTTATTTTTTGATCACACCTCAATGTTGTGTAGAAGGTACGAGGTTAGTAAAAATGGAGAGCTACACGAATGAACAACGCATTCTCATTGTGAAATTATTTTACCAAAATGGTGAAAGTTTTGCGGCTACAGTTCGCAAATTGTGATCAATTTGGGGTCACAATAATGCTCCAAAAGAGTCAACTGTAAAGAGATTAATGGATAAATTTGCCAAAACTGGGTCTGTTAGTGATGTAGAGACAACAACACGCCTTCAACCAGGTCGATCGACCGAAAATGTCGCAGCTGTACGTGATGATGTCGCTCAAACTCCATCCACCTCAATTCGACACCGAGCTCAGCAAATTGGAACCTCCAAATCCACTATGCAGCGAATTTTGATGAAAGATTTGCATCTTCATGCATACAAAGTTCAATTGACTCAGGAACTGAAGCCAGGTGACCATGGACAGCGAAGGGAGTTCGTTAATTGGGTGTTAGAGAGACAACATGAAGATGCTGATTTTGCCGATAAAATCATCTTCAGTGACGAGGCCCATTTCCATTTTGATGGCTTCGTCAATTGGCAGAATTGTCGCATTTGGGTTGAGGAAAATCCTCGAGTGATTCACGAGAAGCAAATGCATCGTCAAGGTGTCACTGTGTGGTGTGGATTTTGGGCTGGAGGAATCATTGGACATTTTTTTATAAAAATGAGGCATGTCAAGCGCAAACAGTTAATGGTGTTCGGTATCGTGAAATGATAACCAGTTTTTTCGTGCCTAGAATTGAAGAAATGAATGTGGAGGGCATGTGGTTTCAACAAGACGGCGCCACCTGTTATACAGCCAGAGAAACAATTCAATTGCTGCATTAGTCATTTGCCGGTCGTTTAATTTCGCGTTTTGGAGACCAGAATTGGCCGTTTAGATTGTGCGATTTAACGCCATTAGACTTTTTTCTTTGGGGTTTTTTGAAGTCGATGGTTTACGCGAATAAGCCGACGACGACTCAAGTCTTAAAGGAGGAATTTGGACGCTACATTAATGAAATACTGCAGCATTTATGCAAAACGGTCATTGAAAATTTCATTAAAAGATCGCGTGTGTGCCAGCAAAGCCGCGGCGGCCATCTGCCCGATGTGTTGTTCCGTACATAACCTCATTCCGTCTACTTTACGATATAATAAAGTTTCACGATTTTTTTTTTTTAATATCTGTGTTTTATTTAAAATTTAAATCTTGCGTTCTTGTTGGGACACCCATTATACTATTAAGCCGCTTGTAACATTTTAAAGGTAGTGAAATTCTTTTCTCTCTAAGTATAATAAATAAAAAATAATATTCGTATGAAGCGAATATAATTCAAATTAAAAGTATGTGTTTAAAATATAGTGTCTCAATAAGTGAACCCTTATTTTTTAAATGTCTGCTCACAACTACAGCGACAAGGCCAAATTTTAGAGTAATGTCCTGATATTTTCTAGGAAACGTTGTATTAGATAACAATTATAATAAATATGCAATTTTTATTTCGAATACACGCAGTGGTAAAAAATGTATTGAATATTTTTCGGTCAGCGGTGGGAATTGTAGAAAACCTGACTCTTAAATGGTGTACTTCAAATTATAAGAGCTACAATTCCTGTCTATGATTATACTGCTTATGATACAAAATTGTACAGCATTTAAATTTACCAGTTAGACGCTGTATGCAATTTTTATTGAGTAAAAGGATAAAATGTACCTCTTAAAATTTCAAATAAACAATTTACAAAAACAGTTTCTCTATACTCAACTTGCATGTTTTCTTCCTTTGTAGTTCTTATATTCATCGAAGTTTCTCTATACTCAACTTGCACGCTTTTTTCCTTTATGAATCTCATATTCACCGAAAACATAAAGATTTGATTCCGAAATTTGGCAACAAATAGATGTTCTTTCAAGCAAAACATACAGGGTGGACCACGAATCGTGCTACTGTCAACTATCAATGGGAGCTGTTATTTAGATATGTTGAATGAGTTTCTTTTACTCAGAATTGCAGATGTATCCGTGTAGATGTAACCATTCAACAACATTTGATTTTAGTGAAATGAAGGAACTGCACACATCCTGGCCGGACTGCTTATGCTGGAGCTCCATCGAAAATTCTCAAACAAATTAATATCCAGAAACTCCACTTTCCGCTGGACCCCAAGGTCACTTGATCTGGCTGCAAGTGGTGGTGCCAACCAAGGAATTCGATTGAAATGAAGCAGTCCCTTCGAATAGCAATTTAAGCGATCCCGAAATGAATAATAAATATAATTTTCTGCTAGATATTCCGCTTCAAACTAAACATTTTCTGCCTAAAAAATAATAAAAATCAAGATTCTTGTTTGTGGCTATAATTCATAAACGATACTGATTACGAACTCAATAATTACAATTGTCTAATAGTTAGTTTTATTCGATCATTGAAATCCAACCGAAAATTATCAAAATTATGTTATTTTATTTCAACTAAATTTCGGAGTTCCAAAATATTACGAAATCATGTTAAACAAACACAATAATTATTACTTCTAAATGGCAGGTAGTTGTATGATTAAACAAAGTGGTAGACCATCAACCATTGAAGATGATCCATCAATCACAATTTCAGTCAAACATTTACTATATCAAATTCTTAAAATGGCAAGACCTTCTGCATAGAAAACATTCTGGAATGCCCCCAAATGTATCCTTTCAATTCATCAATATGCTCCATACAGGAAAGCACAAATGTAGGAATGCAGAAGGCAATAAAGTACCTTCTGGTAGAGGACGTCATCCAAGATGTTCGTCCCTTAAATTTCAATAGTCGACTACAAAACTTTCTATATTGAGAAAGCACGATGGGGGACTTGCAGAAGAGGACGGCATGGAATTAGTACATTGTGGCACCTTTTGGATGGCCTATTGAAAGTCTTGCAACGGATGCCGAAAAAGAAGGTATTATTTGCCATACTAGAAGTCTTAGTTGAAGTCATATTTTAATGAAGAGCAGATCAGAGTACGAGGTGTGTTCAAAAAATAAGATAAATTTTCAAATTTCTCAGGCAAAGTACATTCTACTTTCGATTAATAGTTTTGTTTTATTTTTTATGTTGGTACACTCGTCTCGAAGATATGTTGACGGTTTTATCCATATACAATGTTTAGTTTGTTTGTGAGAGGCAAGCGTTTTGCGTGTTGAATTTTTTGCGTGGCAATTTTCTGCTATCGAAATGGATCAAAAAAGTTGCATCAAATTTTTTGTAAAGAAATGAAAATCGGTGCACAAAAACACTTGAAATGTTGACAGTGGCATACAGTGAGAGTACTCTGAGTCAAAAAAAAATATGTTTACAAGTGGTACAATCTTTTTACAGAAGGTCGGGAAGATGTGAATGACGACGCTCGCTTTGGACGCCCCAGCACATCAACAACCGATGAAAGTGTTGAAAAAGTGAAGAAAATTGTTATGGAGAATCGTCGAATCGCAATTAGAGAAGTTGCTGAGGATGTCGACATATCGGTTTACTTATGCCATGCAATCTTTTCGGAAATTTTGGGCATGAAGCGTGTGGCAGCGAAGTTCGTTCCAAAATTGCTGAATTTTGACCAAAAACAACGTCGCATAAGCATCGCCCAGGAATTGTTGAGTGAACTCAACGATGACCCAGATTTGCTTAAAAGGGTCATAACTGGCAACGAATCATGGGTATACGAGTATGGTTATGACATCGAAATCAAAGTCTAATCGTCCCAATGGAAGAGTCCAGAAGAGCCAAGACCAAAAAAAGCACGGCAAGTTCGATCAAATGTCAAGGTTTTGCTCATTATTTTCTTCGATTACCATACCGTAGTGCATCAGAAGTTCTTACCACAAGGTCGTACGGTAAATACATAGTACTTGTATTACCTTGAAGTTGTGCGCCGTTTGCCTGAAGCCGTACGAAAAAAACGCCCGGAATTGTGGAAAGGAAATTCATGGCTTTTGCATCATGAACCATAACCGGTGCACCCAGATACTTCTCGAACAAACAATTGCATAGGGAATTGAAAACACTCTTCATTAAGGAAGAAGTCTAAAAATACTCCGCTTGATACATGAATCGTATTCAACAACATCCGAATCAGCTGGCATCCAATCTGATGAACGAAACACCATTATTTACGAGACTAAGGAGGAGAACCACACAGGACCTGGCTACTCAGGACAAATAGGGACACTCAAGGGAGTGTTCCCGAATAGAAATAAAATTTTAGTATATAAGTAGTATGTAGGTCAATGTAAATATTACTGAATGTCCAAGGACAGATTGTAATAAATACAGAATTAAAAAAAGAAAAATCATGATAGTTAGTTAGTCATGATAGCACCTGCTCACTCATCTTTGCTTGTGAGAGATTACTTGGCCAAAAACAATAACGTTATCATGCCTCAGCCACCGTTTTCGCCAGATTTGGCCCCCTGTGCAATTTTTCCTGTTCCCAAGATTGAAGGGACCCCTGGAATATCGACGTTTTGCAGCGATTGAGGAGATAAAACCCGAATCGCTGAGAGAGCTCAAGGACATACCTAAGGGTGCATATCAGAGCTGCTTCGAGAATTGGAAAAACTGCTGGCACAAGTGTATTATATCTGAGAGGGACTACTTGGAAGGAAATAAAATAGAAATTGATGAATAAATATAAATTTTTTTTGAGAAAAATGAAAATTCACCATTTTTTTAACACACCTTGTATTGCATGTATGGCCATTAGTTCAGGTCCCAAAGACATCAAAATAAAGTGAATACAGCACAGCATGAAGAGGTGAAATCGAATTCCAAATACCAGAATGATATATTTATGTAATTTTGAAAACTAAAGACGTTTTCAAGGAATTCTTCAAGATGCCAGCATTCTATGTGCAATGTCCGATGTCGTCCTGTTAAAGTTTTAAAAGAAGACACAAACTTGTCGGCGTGAGAACGGTTCTGAAATTGGCTACTTACAGAAAGCCTTTCCGTGCAAGAATTCCACTACATCGAGGTGGCAAGAGGAACATTTACTTAAATGCTGTTTTTGAAAGCGTAAACTAATAATTTGTGGTTGTTTGTTGAGGTAACTTCAACATAGTAACTGTATATATTTTTAACATTATTCTATATTTTGCTTGTTTCCTTGCCCGAAATGGCTTTAAAAAATTCATCTAGTTTAGGCAAAACAGCAGTCAATTTAGAAATAATTTTTGGCAAATTTCCAAAATTATTGTCTACTGAAACTGTAATATTGAAAATTTCTCACACATTAACAATGTGAATATATGACTTAGAACTTAAAAAGGCACTCGGTTGCGTTAAGTTTACCTTGAATTTGCACAAAATTTTAGTAAGAAATAATGTACTTGTCAAACTGCTTCCATTTCAACTGTGAAGAAAGTGATTTATCTCTAAAAGTGTTCAGTACACTTTTCTTTCAGTAGACACTCTTAACAAAAGACTTAAGCAACAAACTCCAACCGCAATTGGATAATGTTGTCGTTTTTATGTTCTAAAGCATAAAAAATCACTTAAATGTCAGTTTAATAGCACAAGTGATTTAAAATAATTTGTCACAAGAAAAAACAACAAAAACAAAAACAATTGTTCTATTATATCATGATAAAAAATTCAAGGGGGTAATTAACCTTCTACACAATAAAGCGGCTATAGAAACCTAAAGTAACGACAAGACCTCAGCAACTTCTTTCTTTAGTTGTTGCTGCTGAGAACAATTAAACAAACTACTTACTATAGTCTAATGTTACATAGCGTACTAGTCTATGAAACACAATCTTATGTAATATATTTTAGGTATTTATATACAAACAACAAAACGCCTATTTACTATGGAATTCGTCAAATATTTTTATAGTGAAATTAGCTTTTTTTGGAGGTTCTTTGCTTCTGGTTATTGGCGGAACCGTTATGTGACTTCCTCTCCCCTCTGAAGCAGCAGTGCCGGTTTGTAATATGAACGTGTGAATTGTTTGCTAGTGTATTTTATGGCAGAAATTTTGAAAAAAAAATAGTCATCGCACCCAGCGACCGACCGGCCAACCAACCAACCAACCACTCCGGCATGCACCAAGTTTAGCCATTAACTTAATATATAAACCATTAAGCGGAACTAGTCAGGGAGGTCTGTTCATTCATATCTTATTCTTTCCCTCGCTCTCTGTCTACCCACTTCTTCATGTTCATAACAATCAGTAACAGAATTACGGCTAACTAACATGACAAGTTATGTGACAACAACAGCAACAAATATAAACGTCATAATCGACATGACACAATGTCGCAATGACATTGACAGTGAGAACTTTAGTTCAATGAGTTTCTTGCAAGCGAACTACAGAAAAATGGTTGCAGAGTGGATTTAATGCTGGGAAAAATATTGCGATAATAAAAAGAGAGAAAGAAAAGGTCAGCAGAAACGTGTGAGTTGCAGGATAAATTGTGTGGAAAATTGAAAAA
>JAHXMU010000252.1:507085-519874 GCA_019455685.1 Philornis downsi
TATACTTCAATTTATTCCGAAGATGTCCAAATTGTCAACAACAATAACTGTGTGATCACCAAGCTTAATTATTCTGGACTTATTTTCTTCGTTTTCAATTTGAACATAAAATTAAAAGGAAAAAATAGATGAATGAAGTGAAAAATGAAATAAATAAATCCGAAAATTTAATATTAAATATATATTGAGGAAATTTGGGTTTAAGTATTAGAAATAAATAAAAACAAAATGTTTGCTGTTGCTTACTATTGTGCCGAAAAGTTAAACCAGCTTTCACTTTTTCAAAAAATCTTTATTTATTCATTCCAATCTATTTCATTGCCTCTACTTAAGTAGATCTATCAGGACCCTGGAGCAGTAAAAAATTAAAAACGAAAATTTTATTCAATTTCTAAGCATATTTTTTTAAATATATCTAGAAAAAAATTATCGACTATCCAAAGCACTATCAAAATTTTTAGATTGTAATTTATTTAATGTTTGGTATCCTGTACAACAAACAAACCTCCTAAATTATTGTACAGGAATTATAAATTTTAAGATTTTGTAGAATAAATAATTTTCAATCCGAAGTTTTTTTCTAATTTTTCAAAAAATCTTTGTTTATTCATTAGAATTCACTTCTGTGCTTCTACGTAATAGTATGAATCCTCGAGCAATTGAATATGAAATACAAACACTTTATTCAATCTCCAAAGTGATTCTTTGATTTGTTAAAAAAAAATCACTATTGAAATTTTTAATTTGAAATTTGTAAATTGTTTATTATTGGATATCCTGTACAACAAAAAAAAATTTCTTAAATTATTGTACAGAAATTATAAATTTTAAAATTTTGTAGAATAAATAATTCTCAATCCGAATTTTTTTTTACATTTTCAAAAAAAAGTCTTGTTTTATTCGTCCAGATCTACCTCATTGCTTCTATTTAACTGTCTAGATCCTGAAGCAGTATAAAATTATTATAAAAACTAGTATTTTATACAATTTCTAAAATGATTTTTTAGATTTCTAGAAAAAGAAAATAAAGCACTATTGAAAATTTTAATTTTTTAAGTGTACAACAAAAAACGCTCTTAAAGTACTGTACAGGAATTATAATTTTATTATAATTTTAAAATTACAATTTTAAAATTTTGTTCTACATTTCCAATCCCAATCTTTACTTTTTCAAAGAATTTGTTTTATTCGTCCAAATCTACTTCATTGCTTCTGTATAAAAATTTGGGTCTTGGAACGGTTAAAAATTAAAAAATTAAATTTTCTTAAATTTCTAAAAAGAAAATATCGACTATCAAAGTACTATCGAAATTTTTAAATTGTAATTTGTTTATTGTTGCGAATCCTGTACAACAAGAATATCTCTTAAATTATTGTACAGGAATTATAAATTTTAAAATTTTTGTAGAAGAAATAACTCTCAACCCAATCTCAATATTGATTTACATTCTAAATGGCACCGTAGAAATAAATGTGTCATTCTATTGCTTTTGAAACACCAACATTTATGAACAAAACATTCCCCCAATTTTTCATACCACCTTTGATGGCAAAGTGTGATGATGATTGCAAGTGCAACCACATTCAGTAGGTACGTTTATAACTCCTCCTATCGCAATGACATGTGCGTGTTATTTTGGGGTCCATGCCGCATGTTACCACACTTTGCCCATATTTCGCCTCGGCCTCATGCTGTTTTAAAGAAAAAAAATTTTGTTAGCAGCGAGCATTTCGCTTTTGTTTCCTTGGCATAAAATCATGATGTTTACTGATCACAGGGAGCAACGCCAAGAAAGGAAAAAAGTCAAACCTAACAACAAGTGCAGCTGTCAAATATTTAAGTTAAACTTAAAGTAAATTCATATTTTTTGCTTCACACCATTTCGTGTACTTTAGCATCAGTGATAAATGCATTTAGTTTTGCGCAGCAGAAGTGCATTTTGGTAACAACTTCATTGGTTGGTGTTTTTCTTACACTCTTAGTGCTGCCAGGGCCCCAAATAAAAGATCATATGGCACGCCACAATATGGAACGGCACGGTTTTGCCATAAAGACGTATATTTGGGACCGATTCATTTGTTTGTTAAGTAAATAAATTCATCCAAATATTGCACATTATCGAGATAACACAGGGCGGGTCATTGCTATACTCGGTTTACTGCAAAATTGGAAGTGAAAAACAAATAAAATCTTAATATTACTTTTCGCCATAAACTCTAAGCCATAAAATTCACCCAGGCAATAATAATTAAAGGGCACCTGTAAAATGAACCAAAATATGGTTTTATTTTTCGATGTGAGATATGAAGCATTTTGCGCGAGCATTTTTATGATCTTTATAAAATCGTAATGAAATGTACAAGAAAAAAGGTTTGCAAATAAATAAGATTGACTGAAACACATTTAAATGAAGTATGTCAAAATTAACCGGATTAAAGCAAAGAACTTTCGGTAATATTTGAATCTTTAAACCGTCTATTTATAATTTGTTCTTTTGGTTTTCTTAAGTAAAGGACTACAAAAATATTTTGGAATTGAAATACAAAAAAACCTCGATACAACTTAACAGAAGAAATCTAAAAAAAAGAAGACTCATTACAATACGCATTTTATTTCCAACTCGCAGTGACTAATATTAATGTCATTGCTTCCAAAAAGTAGTATCAAGGATTATCATCTTGTTGCCGAATCATTGACCTCCATACTATGTCCATCAGTTCACTACACTGTGAAGTCAGTCCACAAATAGCTGAAATGCCCCGAATGGAAAAATTCATATGTTTACTGAATTTCTTTATAAAAATTACTGTGTCCTTCTGCACTCACTCCACCGCATTAATGACTGATAAGAATTATAAATCCGATCCAAAGAAAAATTTGTCGCATTATTCTGCTCGAGTTCAAAGCAAAATACCCAGTTCCGTCTATTCACACAATATTTATATGCATCCTTAATCTTCTTCCATTCCGAACTTTCCGAAAGAATCAGTTTTGATATAAAAACTTGCTTTAAGTCGTTTAAGTCTGTATTGTAAAACAGTCAGCATAAATAGAAAATTTTTATCAAAACTAATATTTCATTCAAATTCCAGAAAAGATTTTTTCAAATATCTAAAAAAAGAAAATATCATCTATCATCATGACTATCTATCTAAATTTTGTCTACTCTCATCATCATCATCATTATCTACTAGTCATCATCATCATACAGACATATAGCCTTATAATTGTACCACTAACCGCATTAACGATAACCTCTCTACAGTTGAGAATGGTCCCAAATCTAATACAATTTCAAATACAATATCGCAGCACCTACGATATAAAGAGTGCGAAACAAATTCTTCAACGCCTGAGAGTGCTTTATAGTTGTTCATTTTTAACAGTTTCAACTGATGCACTATCGTAATGTAAGATCCAAGATTTGGTGCCCAAAAGCCATCGATTAGTAATTATGGACCTTCATGACAATGCTGGCATTTAAAAAAATCAGTTAACTCAATTTTAAAAGATATTTTGAGCCTCAAATGCATCAAATCTCGATTGATGCCAGTAACGCCTAATTTTTTGCGAAAGACCGCCGCGTTAGAATCAACGGAGGTATGATTTCTAGCTACCAGAATGTTGTAAAATGCATTATTACAACCTGCGACATATTGGACTATTTTTTGACCTCGGGGCCGTATTGTAAAACAACGTCTTATCACTTGTTATATTTTTTTTCCTTCAAGGTAACAGACCTTTCGCTTATAAATGCTATGTCTGCAGGATAAGATGAACCACGAATTTCTTCAAAGTTTTTCAGTAGCAATAGAATAAACCAATGCATTTTAGCAATGAGAAAAGTAGCGATACAATTGCTCTTTTCAATATTTTCTTAATGGAAATTTAAAAACTTGTTGAAAAGTTTCCAATCATTATTTTTACTACCAATAGACGTTACTTAATTTGATCTGTGTTATTGAAGTCCAATTCATTAGCAGCAATTGTAATGAATTGGATGAAAACAGTAAGTAATTTATCTGAACATACTATTTAGAAAAATTTGTTAAAATTTGTGAACTGCCTCAGATTTGAAATACGTATTGCTCGTATAGGGTGTTGTCCGTCGGGAAGGTCTACTACTTTGTGTGTTTATAATTTTTAATTTATATTGGTAAATGTTTTATTTAATGTCGGCAATTATGTATGGAATACAATATCAGATAAATGTCCGCCTCTGTAGGCCTCACAAATGCGTACCCTTTTGATCACATTTTTCGTCACATTCTCACACATTTCACGCGGTATTTCATTAATTTCATCACGAATATTTTGTTTGGATTGCTCTGCGCATCTGGTTTGTTTGCATAAGCAGTGCTTTTCAGATATCCACACAAAAAGAAGTCCGGAGCAGTCAAATCAGGCGACCGTGGAGGCCAATCAATATCAACATTTCTTAAAATAACTTGTTGTGGAAAGAGCTCTTGCAGTAATTCCATTGTAATCCTGACTGTATGCGATGTGGCACCGTCTTGTTGATACCACATGTTAATCAAGCCCAAAGTATGCAGTTGTGGCGTTAAAAAGTTGTCAATCATATCACGATATCGCTCCTCATTGATAGTTACCGTTACGCCGTTCTCAGTTTCAAAGAAGTAAGGCCCAATAATTTCTATTGACCAAATTGCACTCCAGACTGTCACTTTTAATGAATGCAAAGTTGACTGATGAGTAATTTGAGGGTTTCCATTGCCCAGAATCGACTATTCTGTTTATTCACACATCCATTCAAATGAAAATGTGCCTCGTCACTCATTATGATTTTCTCATAAAAATCGGGGTTGTCATGGGCGAGCTGTAAGATCCTATTGGCATACGAGTATGTACGGCGGCGTAAACGGTCTTGTGGAAGAAGCTCTTGTGTCAACTGAATCTTAAATGGAAACAAATGCAAATCCTTGTGCAAAATTGTGGCCAAAGTTGTTCTTTGGATTGAGATTGATGGATTGTTCTGAACACTTTCTTGAGCAGCAGTAATGTTTTCAGCCGATCTTGCGGTACGTTGTGGTCCATGCTTGGCTCTATCAGCTACAGATCCTTTTTCTTTGAAATCATTCACTACACGATAAATAATATGTCTTATTGGCACGTTATTTCTCCCACATATTTCACGTAACTTTCTCATGGTCACAATAATCGATGATTAATTTTGATAAAATGTTTTAACGATTAAAACACGTTGGTTTATCGAATATTTTTTCATAACAAATTTGACACGTCTCTACTTCCTGACTACCAAATATGAACTGTCAAGACTAATGTTTACCAAAATTGCGGCAAAACAAAGTGGTTTACCTTCCCGACGCATCAGATAATTAAAGAGATTCAAACCAAATCACAGACCACACTGGAGGTCGCACCGGAAGATGACTATTTAAGAGATTGCAAAAAAATATTGGCATACACGTGTGTGGTTTCCAAGCTGATACTCTGAATCCGAAAAAATAAATTTAGATGAAAAAAATAGAGCTTTCTTTAAACTAATAAAAACTGGTCTTACTTTCTGTGTCATACTATGTTTATGTATTACAGCAGTAAGTATATCTTGATGGACGTCTTTTAACGTTATCACTACTCTGAATATACCTCAATATATATTAATCGCATTGAAAGAATTCAAAAAATATTTATTAAGTTTGCTATAAATTGTTTTCAGTTCTCAACTCCAATTCCTTCTTATTCGAGCAGATGTCTTCTTTTATCTTTAAAATTACTAAGCTCAAGAAGAGATATTTGTTCAATAATGTTTCTTCATGGCATAATTTTCTGGATTTGTTGATTGTCCGAATTTATTATCTTTAATTCCATTTAATGTTCCTCCACGCTTATTGCGTTATTACTATCCGTTCCATATTGATATTCACTCTACTAACCATGCTTGCAATGAACCTCTTCGTAGATCTATGAGACTTTATAACTCGATATGTAATTCAATTGATTATACTCTATCTCGAGATAAGTTGAAAAACATTTTATTCAGTTTAAGTAATTGAATCGTATTTATCAATGTACTAAATAAATAAATAAATAAATATCAAAGTGCATTATGAAATATTACTAGTTATTAGGCGCAGAAGAGGGCGACCAAAACTCCGTTGAAAGGATTAGGTTCTTGAAATACTATAGAAGCTTGGTGTGACGAATTAGAGGAGAAGCGCAGAAGATCGAAGCGCTTGGAATTATTTTCTACGGACGGCGTATAATAGGAAGAAGAATACTAGTTATTAATTTTTCAGTTTAAAATATAATTTACATGAGTGAAATTAAATTTGTTTTAGATTCTTTGATAACAAAGTTATCTTGCAATAAGAATAAAGAGCAGTTTACTCTTAACAGACATATGCATAGATACGATCAAAATGCTTTATTATTATTTCGGCCAGTTTTTCCATTAAAATAACAAAACATTTTCAAATTTAGATCTGCAAACATAACAATTTCGCATGATTTCTTTTCTACCATCCGCGTGGACATTATTAAAATGCATAACACATCATAATTCATAATCTTTTGTTATCAACCATTCAATGCAAAAACCCCCTCAGCCTTTATAAATTGAAACGTAAAATGAGAATATTTCATATGTTCGTTCATACAACATTCATACACGACAGCTGTATTTTGTTTGCTCTAACCATTATAACTATTTCTTTCTCTACTGCATTTTTTGTGGTGGCAGCCACAAAACACATTTCATTCAAACAGTCTTTTGTACTTGTTTAAAGTTTCTGCAGCATTTAAATTTAAGCTTGTTATGCTAAAATCATGTTGCAGGTTATTTTTTCCTTTTGTTTTTTCCTTAATCGAGGCAAGAACAAAATAATTGCATACATTTCATCATTGTTCTTAAAGACAGAACATGATTTTAATTTCTAATCAGTGAACACATATGATGGGTACGATATTCATACGAGAATGCCTTTTTTATTAAAGTTCAAGCCTGCGAGTAGGAAAAATTGCTCGCCAGACAGAGGCAGCAGCCGTAGAGCCCTTTTTATGATTTATGCAAGTGCGGTAAGAAAAAAAAATTGTTTTATATGCGCATCACTTAAGCGGAATTTTGCTCTTAACTAAAACACTGACATTTACAGTGGGCGACGCATTGCAAAATATAAAAGCACTGAAAGAAGGTAGACATCAAGCGTTAATGTCTAAATGTCATGAAGCTTCAAAGGCAGTTTGTAATGTAATATTTATAGGCCTGCAATTTAGAGGCAACAACTCTCAATCACCAGTCATCATGTATTCCGAAATGTGTCGATTTTGCTGCTATTCGTTATTAAAATAAGGTTTCTTCAACTCTTGTAGAATCCGTACATGGAGCTCTTTTTTTGTATCCAGCCATATTCAAGCGATTTCAAACGTCTTTATTAGTGCAATGTTTAGCTGCTGGAGAATCGAAATAGTGCTTACATAATACACAGCTTTGATTTAATTTCTGTTATTCTATCTACATTTTCGACAATTTTCCTTCTAGAACATAAGCATATTTGACATCAAAATTTCCGAAACGGAATCGACGAAACTGAAATTGATTGATGGCGATCTGGACCATAAATACTAATCACATTTTCAGCTAACTGGCTTTATAAAGGGTGACGCATAAGTAACGTTAACGGCGACTATATTCAATGCGCTCTTGTGCATCATTTGATTTCAACTCGTAAACCGATTGCATTTTATATGGGAAAAGATGTAACATATGTAAAATTTTTTGCAAAGACCGGTAGAAGTTGCCTGGTAGAAGTTTCGAGGTTTTCCTCAATACTTGCTTGCACTCGAGCAATGGTCACTTCATTTCGAACTGCACGAGGTCTTCCAGTACGCGTAAGATCACAGACAGCCCTTTGTTGCCCAAAACGCTGAGCCAATCGGTAAATTGTTACAACGCTAGGAGCATTTCGAACATGAAAGAAATTGTGATATGATCTGATTAATCGAATGCTGATCTTCAAAGTAAAATTGAACAACATTTTTTGGTTCTTTGTTCTGTGCTGAGCCTTTCCATCATAAATTTAAGAAGTATTATTTAGTTAATTTTGTAAAGAGACGAAAAAAAAGACTTAAACAAAAAATGTATTCACTGATCACATCTTAGCGTTACTTATGCGCCACCCTATAGAAGGAATAGTGTAAAATATGGCACATTTCCTCTTTGTTGGTGCCCTTCTTTGATTCTTTCATTCTGATCATCAGAGTCAAGCAATCAAAAAACGGTCTGAATCGTATTTTTTTTCTTATTTTTCTAACCCCACCTAGCGGAAACTAAGCGCACTTATACAACGCAAGGCACCAATTACTAAATCACCTATAGGCAAAATAATGCATTTCTTTTTACTATGACTTATATTACTTAAAGCTGTAAAATGGCATAAACAGATACGATATCTTCAGTCAAGTTAACTTTCTTGATCAATCAAGAAACTCTTGCTGATCAATTTACACAAAACGGGACCTTAAAGAGGCCAACAGACAGGCTATGTTAGCTTATTCTGCGATGTCTTCAACATGCTTAAGGAAAGGATAAAGAGAAGAAAAACTGCAATGAACACAATTTATATAATTTTTAACAAAAACTTCATTCTACTTGCGTACTTTGATCACGAACACACCACTGGTCACAAATTGCATTGTGTTACTGCAGTGCTGTCAAAAACTGAGGAGTCGGGGCAAATGAATTTCCTGATAAACGGAAAGAAAACTATCTGTTTCGGAAAACCAATAATTGATTACAGTTTTATGGTGGTGGATGATTTTATCTATCTGTCGTTCATAAAATGCGTAATGCCAGCCTGCTGATTTGAAAAAGGATATTGCTTGCAAGCTTGTGTTGTTACAGATGAAACAAGCTATTTGGCTATAAAGTCCTTTCTTCTCGAAAGCAATTCTAGCCAAAATATTAGATCCCATCATCCCTAACAAAGAATATTGGCTTCGGAGGGACCACGTGCAGTATAGCAATATTGGCGTAATCAAAGGCCTGTTGTATATATGAGTGAAATAGTTCCAGCATGATATGTTTTCGATAATCGACGATAGGTGGCGCATAAAATTACCTATCAAACTTCAGTGCGATCAGTTGAGGAAGAAATACATACAACTATGTTGAAAATATAAGATCAGTTTCCACTTCTTTCAACAGCTGGTTATTCATCTAAATCTATTCGTCGCCTTCAAAGTATTTCTCCGAGGACACAGTAATCTTATTTCAACGTTTTTTTCAAATGCTCGATGCATGCTAAATAGTTAAATTCCGGGCTAAGGCCTTCAGAGCGTACTACTATTTAGGTGAAAACTCTTCAATCCGCTTAAAACTATGTCCACGGAAAAGTCTTTTAAGCCAGAGGAAATAATCTGATGTCATTCGGTAATGAATCAGGCGAATACGCTATTCGTGGTTGTTGAATTAGTTAGTTGAATTTTTGGTGAAAAGCTCACAAGGAACCAGAACCAAGGAACCAATGTGCAAAACCCAAGAATTGTATGTCCATAAATCTTTATCTGCAAATAGCTTATCCAACCAGCCCAGGCGAAATAATCTCATTATGCACAGTAGCATGATAATCAAAGAAACCTTAATTTTTGAGCAACTTACAGCGATCCCTTCAGTCTGGCTTCAACTTTGGCACGATATTTATTCTCATTATGCACAGTAGCACGATAATCAAAGAAAGCTGTCAACATAATCGTAATTTTTGAGCGACTTAGAGCGATCTCTTCAGTCTGGCTTCATCTTTGGCACGATATTTATTCAATTCGTTGGTTGTGTCTGGATCATAAGCATAAGCATTCAAGTCTCATCTCTATAAATTCAAGTCTCTCTCAATAATGTATTTTATAACAACATCACCTCTTCACGTATTTTAACGCGAGGATCTTTTTGAACAAAATTAAGTGTTTTTTGCATCAACCGAGATTTGACGGCAAAAAATACGTTTTAAAATGAAATTAATCGATCCGCTTAAAACATCAAAATCAATAGCAAGGTCCCTATTTGTTAATCGTTAGATTTTGAGCATTTAAAATATTTTGCAATTTAAATTGAGAATTGGTCTTATTTTTCGGAAACAGATAGCAAACCTCATGGAACTGTTTCCAGAGTGTGACGTGTCGACTGCCTAAGCAAGTAAGCAAACATCAATTATCATTACTTAAGAAATATAAAAACAAATTCCCTTTCCCTGAGATATGGGAGAGCTTCTCACATTCAGTGAGTTTTTATACATTCTATGTTTAGAGTCCCACTGTGCTTCGGCCAGCCACTTGAGACTTTAAAGCCCCCAAAGTGCTAAGATGAAGCGCCAAATGTCAAGTAGCCAAACATGAAAATGTAAATTTTCAGTCTCAGTACAAGTTTCTTGGCTTATTCATCATTCAGTGTTGTTGTTCTTTCTTCTTTTTTTCCGTTTCATTAAAATAAATAGAATATTATTCATAATGCATACGATATGTTGCATTCAAGTTTAAAGAAATTTGCACAAACAAACGCTCAAGCACAAGATAGCGTGGCCAGATGAATCAGCTGAGGTGCTGCATCAAACGCTTAGAAATTCTAATAAAAGCGGAAGTATATCTATTCACATCATGCAAACAATTGAGTTGCTTGCTGATTCGTTCTTTCGTCTATTCAGTCATTCTGATCGCTCTGATCAGAAGAATGAAATATTGGGAAAATTTAAGCAAGAAGAATAAGAAGGAAATCTTACCACATGAACAACATAATCATAATTATTCCATGAGTTCTTGAGATGCCTCTTCAACCGGGTTTTGTTTTTATATAAAACTTTTGCAGACATGATTTCTTCAAAGATGAGCTGAAGATCATCATGATCATAAGTGTAACACACTAGTTAGGGGCAGTTTATAAGGCAGAGATTAGTGATGACTGCAATTTATAGAATCTAACGAGAGATCTTCTTACGTTCTTAGCAAAATTAGAACTGTTTTGGTCTATGTTGCCCTGCAAATTTCCTATTGATATCGTTGATGCCTAAACAATGGAGTATCGCTAGGTGAGAAACTGGCGCTAAATATATTTTAGCTTCATTTAATTTTACTCATTGTTCCCGTCGTGGCAAATAAACACCTGAGCTCCTTTTGTATGCATTAATAAAATTGTTGTCTCACTTGCGTTGTTTATGTTGTGGGAGTTTACAATTTAATTATATTCGCTCTTTTTTCTTTCATTTTGCTCTTTAGCTTAATTAATGGTTAAATATATTTAGGTGTATTTATTGTTTGTTTTCCACAAGAAAGAATTATTGTTGTCGAGAAGTAAGCATAAAATTATGAAATTATGACTTCAACACAAAGCAGCAGAAAAGAGTCTAGAAAAACAAGTTCGTTGTTTAAGTCTTTTGTTTTTATGTTTATTGTAATTATAACAATTTCCACACATGTAGGTTAAATATTTTATAACAATAACACCATGTACACATGCTTTCTTTGAGAGATTTTGCAGATTTTGTACAACGGAGATAAACGTAGCCAGCTGCAGGTATGTCCAAATTCATTAAACATCGCAGTTTTGTTAATAGTTTGATGACTTTTTTCCAGACGAAACTTAACGTTATATAGAATTGATACCTTTGTCGTGAGGGTTTTTCTAAATCAGTCCTGGCCTGTTCTGTCTACATCAACATAACCGAAAGTCATCCTAATTATGTGAGTTGCTCGTTTGATTTCCTAACTTGTACGAAAATTATAGTTCTTAACTATGGGAGGATATAATAGAGATAATTTTTGTCTATTGTGTTTTTTTTTTCCATTGCAAATATGTCCTCAAGAGAAGTGACCTGAGATTAGATTTTAAATTTTGTTCTTAAGGACAGACAGAACAGTAATTTTTAGGCACTAATTATACAAGGGCGGTCCTAAAATAACGTACAGATGGCGCCAGTTGTAATAGAAGACGGTGAAATAGATTTCGACGAATAAATAAAGCTTTTATTGGAAAAAAGTAAAATCGACAACGAATTGGATCTACAATTTGAAAGGGACATCGTTGAGGCGGGGGCGAAAATAAGCATAAGCATATTTTATTAGAAGTGAAAGACGGGAGTTTAATTGTTGTTGTAAGAAGAAAAACTGGGGGTTTATTTTAATATCTTCAGAGATGCACTTTATGTCGGTTGGGTTTCAAAAAAAAAAAAAACTGCTTCAAGTAGCAAAGGTTGAATTATTTGCCACGAAATATTAACCATTTCGAACACACGACTGCTAGAATAAACATGGTGGTGGAGTAAAACTTTACCACACAGTTCAGAGACAATCGGTAAAATTCAATTCTGGCATAAACGGACATCAAATAATATTTTTGGTCGAAGGTGGCAGAGGCTCGTCATACATATGTTTCAAGTTTCAAAGTGCCATGTTGTTTGGAATTTTTTTTTTTTTTTTTTTTTTTTGAGCCATCAAATATAAACGATCTCAGTGAATTTGTAAACATGAAAAAATTGGTCACTGCTATGTAATTCCATATTTCCATTTGAAAGGTCTCAGTCCAAACAATACTAAAGCCTAGCTAGATTCTACTCTGAGGGAGTCTGCTGCTTACGACTGCAAAATTTTGGTAGCCGAGTTTAAACAAGGTCGTACGAGCTACCAAGACAAACACTATAGTCACCGACCAATTGAGGTGTCCACTCCAGATACGGCTAAGAAAATCCACTGGATGATCGTCGGCTGAAAGTGTGTGAGCTAGCTCAAATAATAGGCATTTCAAAAAGTTTCTTACATCGTATATT
>JAHXMU010000252.1:529874-553010 GCA_019455685.1 Philornis downsi
CAAATATTTTATTATATATTACTTTGAGAAGTACAACATCTTCAGTCAAATGTAGATTTTAATAACAAATTCCTTACATTTTTGTTCTACCTCAAAACAATCAAATAACAATCGAAAAATTTCATAAGTCCATGAAAATCACAATTAGGCCATGTTTACAATACACTTTTTCTGCTTCATTCGTTCTTCGGAATGACATATCTTTACGATTAGTAATACCAGAATACGTCTTATGAATAAATCACATGAAATTCTCTTTAAATTGAGAGTGAATGTGCGCATGTCGAGTCCCTCCAGCGGATGGTGTGGCTTTGTCTGTTTTTTGTTGTCGAGAATTTCATCATCACTGGCCGCTGCCAGCACTTTGGAGCGCTGTGCTGGGTAGTCCAGTATCTGCTAACAAATTGGGCAAATAATACAAAATAAAACGATTCCAGTTATTTAATGTATAAACATTTTTGAGTTGTTTATTTGCATACAAAATTTACTTTTTTACCGTTTTAAGCGAAAGGAATATTTTATGAGAAGTAATTTCATTTTTTACGCGATTCTTTAATTCTTCCTCACACCTTTCATTTTGTCTCCATCGCCCCCATGAATTTGACTTACTCAGTTCAAATTCTGTATAAACATTTAGCGAATTTGATAATCGAAAGAAAAAAAGCGTACAAAGAATACAAAATGATAGCCGTAGTGGTGTTTTTGTATTCTTTGTTGGTTAATTTATACGAATTACTGACGTTATTTGTGTATAATTAAATCGAAAATGTAGGTGTTTCAATTTGCAAAAATATGGAATTTTTTTCTGCTCTTCATCAGCAGCACCTGCATGTTGGTGGTATTTGGATTTGTAAGAATTTATTGTAATTAAAAATTCAAATTTTTGCCAACACTTGAAAGGGATTGAGTGAGTGATAACCACCCTCTTAGCCCACATATGGAGGGCGGGTGATTAGAGTGACATGGTAATAACTTATGCATATAAAATGCTGATACTGGTTTGTACTTTTCAAACCAAATTGCATAAATCTAGATGACTTTTAAAAAGGAATTTATTGTTTGATATGATTACATTTTGAAATCAATGAACGTGTGTAATTACAGACTGTGACATGATGTACTGCGCTGGAATGGAACTATGTTTCTTTGTTGAGGTTTTTCTTTTTTTTTTCGGGCGACGGTGAACACGAAGAATGACTCTTCTTCAAATTGTTTTGAGTCCTAAGGCTCATAAAATGTTTAGCTATCTGTTCGTTAATTTACACGCAAAATCCAAAGTAACAAGAATACTTATTAGTAATTCTTACAATTGTTCTCTTTTGAATATATTTATAGGGTTAATTTTTAAGATTTAAGTTCTTCAAGTTGGCAGCACTGGTTGGTAATGCCGTCCAAACATCATCTGTCATCTGTGAAAAGTGTACAGTATACTCTACCATTTCATCACGGTAAGACTAATAAACGAGCAACGATTGCAAATCGTTGAAATTTATTATCAAAATTCGTGCTCTGCGACTAATGTGCATCGTTTGATACGACCATTTTATGGTCGTCATAATCGACTTGCTGAATCAACAATTCGCGCTCTCATCTCCAAATTTCGCACCAAATTTACTTTGTTGGACATAAAACCATCGACTCACATGTGTAGAGTGCATACCGAAGAAAATAATGCAGCCGTAGCGACCAGTGTTAATGACGATCGTGAAATGTCAATTCGTTGCCGTTCTCAGCGATTGGGAATGTGTTACTCAACCACAATTTTACACGTCGATTTGGGTTTGAAAGCCTACAAAGTGCAACTTACGCAAAAATTGAAGACGAATGACCTACCATAACATCTAATTTTTGGTGAATGGGCCTTAAAAAAGCTCAATGAAAATCCGCTGTTTTATCGAAAAATTGTGTTCAGGGATGAGGCTCATTTCTTGCTGAACGGATACGTCAACAAGCAAAACTGTTGCATCTGGAGAGATGAGCAGCCACTTGCCATACATGAATTACCGATGCATCCCGAAAAAACGACAGTCTGGTGTGGTTTATGGGCTGGTGGCATCATCGGTCTATTTTTAATCAAAGACGACCGCGGAAGAAACGCTACCGTCAACGGCGAACGATATCGAGCCTTGATACGCGATTTTCCTTTTTGCCCCAATTGGCTAAGTTGAACTTGGTTGACATGTAATTTTATTAGAACGGTGTACTGCTCGTCCATCGCAAATCCTGACAGAAACAAAGTGTTTGAATAAGAAAAGTTCAAACAATATTGTGAAAAATATCAGAGATGAATTTTCTTACATTTTCATGCTTTTTGAAAACTTTCATTGACGCTTTTTATTCGCAATTATCTCAATCATCTTTATTCTCATTATCGTGATGGAAGTAAAACCAAAATTCTTAATCAACTAACAAAGGTCAATCACGAAAAGGCGGTTTCAAAATTTATTTTATAAGCTTTGAAATTTTTATAATACGATCACATCTCGTTATTGCAAACCAGCAAAAAAAAAAATAAAAAAAAAATAAAATAAAACAACCACTGACCCATATGTTTAGACTTATTTTATATAAATCTTCATTAACAATAAAAAATCAGTTGATCTTAAAATGTTCATTTTAATTATGAACATTGTGTGTTGGACGCTTCTGTGCTTTTGATTACATTTAACCCTTTATTCACGTTTATTTTCTCAGTAAGCTAAAATCGTCAACTTTGTATTCGACTTCTCTTGAATATAAAACAAAAACTATTCTAAAGTTAACACGAACCGCAAAGTGCTATAAAACAATAAACAAATTTGATGAGCATATTCCCATATGCAAGCGTACTTATACAGTAACCGGCCAATGAATTATGATCGATGGTATCATAATATCGATGTTGGATTAACATATAAGCAAAATAACGTAATTGAGGTAATGTTCAATAGAGCAAGATACAGGGTGGCGCAATGGAACGTGTATATTTAAGAAATAGATTAAAAAATAAATACAAAAGGTATGGTTAAAATAAATCTAAGGCATTTTATAGTAATAAATGGAGTTTATTTTTTAAAAGTAACATCATCTAAATGGTAACCCTCTACGACGGCACTCCTCTAACCGCAAACGAAAATTATTGAAAACTTTCTTCAGTAATACTGGTGTAATGGCTGCCATTTCACCACGAATATTCTCCTTGAGCTGAACGATGTTTCTTGGATTATTACTGTAGACTTTGTGTTTGAGGTATCCCCACAAAAAAAAAAAGTCAAGAGACGTCAAGTCTGGACTACGTGGGGGCCATGGAATATCGCCTCTTCTCGAAATCAGTCTGCCAGGGAACATCTGCTTCACCACCGCCATGGAGTCATTTGATGTGTGACAGGTAGCTCCATCTTGTTGGAACCAAGTTCTGGAATTCACTATTCTTGACCTTTCAATTTCTGGAGCCAAAAATCCGTCCAACATCTCAACATAGCGTTCCGTATTAACCGTGATGATTTGGCCCCGCACATTTTCGAAGAAAAAAGGACCAATTATTCCTCTGCCAGAGATTGCTGCCCATACTGTCACTTTAGGATTATGCAATGGTTTCTGGTGTTTGATTATGGGATTTTCACTGTTCCAGTAACGACACTCCTACAGTTCGTCATATTCAATGAGCCTACACGAATTCTATTTTTAGACCCATTGACCTACTTAGACCATGGGACCTACTGCATAGTGACAATTCAAAACATTGTTGAGGAAGCTTTTTTAGATTTGTCGATTATTCAGACATTTCCGGTGTTGAGGCGACCTCCGCACGATGGGGTAAAGTTTGAAAAAATGACGATTTATTAAAAAATTAAATGTTCGTTTGTTTGTTTATGATTAACAAATTTTTTGTTTTTCCTTTTAGGTGGCGACAGGAAAAGACATCCTTATCTTATTATACGCCGCCCATTGAAAATAATTCCAAGCGCTTCAATCTTCTGCGCCCCTCCTCCCATTCGTCACACCAAGCTTAGACAGTGTTTCAAAAGCCTGGTCCTTCCTATATCCTTTATATTTGAATAATTTATTGTTTATACTTTAAAGCTTATATTTAAAGCACAATTCATTGGCTTGGTAGTGTTCAAAGCATAAACGTGCAAACATTTATCTGTACACACCGTAATGTAACGAACAATAAATTTCAATGTCACCGACATTTGATTTATGATTTAAACTCGGTTTAACATGAACACGCAACAAAATTCCAACAATAACAAAATCATTGTTGCCATAGCCACGCTATACGATATATTATACTACAACAAACCACCACCACCAACAACAACGACAACTTGATAGTTAAGTTAATTAAATTAAAACAGTTGAAACTATAAAAAAGTTTGCTTCAATTTTAATTTTTTTTTCTAATATTTCGCCGCAAAAGGCAAAAACAACTAGTATAGTAATTACTTCCTTATGAAAAACTAAAACCGCTCAAGGATAAATAAGACCAAAACATTTATACTCGTATTTTGCTTTAATTATCCAATGAATTTGTTCAAAAATATTTCGGCTTAACAGAAATATTCTTGTAGATATTGTGATGAACTTAAACTGCCTGTTATTTTGTATTAGGTGCGCCACTATCCCGCCGTTTGTCAATAGATGGCGCCAGCTGTAAGTGCTAATCGATTCGTGAGCTATACTGAGGCATATGGTAAATATACTGTCTCTGCACAATAGCGATTTTCTTTTGACATCATATTTTTTGGTTGTGCAAATATGTATGATTTTGTGTCAAATAATCGTCATACGCGGGAATTATTGACTTTCTTCTTCCAATCGAAGCGGACGGCGGCTGAAGCTCATCAAGAACTTAGATTTTAAAATGTTTACAGAGATGTTGCTTTAACTGAAACAATCCTGGTTTAAGTGAAACAACTTGTCGACATTGGTTCCGTCGCTTTAAAGACGATGATTTCGATGTTGACGACTGCTCGCGTGAAGGAAGACGAAAAAAATCTGAAGATACTGAATTGACGGCATTGCTTGATGGGGATCCGTGTCAAATGCAGGTAAAGCTTGCTTTAGTATTAGAAGTTACCCGCCAAACCATTTCCAAGCGATTACATACATTGGGAATGATTCAAAAGCAAGGAACTTGGGTTCCTTATAAGTTGAAGCCAAGGGACGTTAAGCGTCGTTTTTTCCGCCTGCGAACAACTACTTCAACGACAAAAAAATGAAGGTGTTTCTTCTTCATATTGTAACGAATGATGAAAAATGGGTTCATTAAAGCAATCCAAAGAAAAGAAAGTCATTGGGGTTGATCGGTCATGCTTCTACGAGGTCGCTTCGGCCGAATATTCATGTTGTGAAATTTGTGCTCCGTATTTGGTGGGACCAAGTCGGTGTTATTTATTACGAGCTGCTGAAACCAAGCGAATCCATTACTAGGGATTGGTATCGACTTCAATTACCGCGATTGAGCCGAGCTCTGCACGAGAAACGCCCACAATACGCAGAGAGCCGCGAAAAAGTGATTCTTCAGCATGACAACGCTCAGCCTCATGTGGCCAAGTCCGTTAAAATCTACCTGGAAACGCTGACGAGGGAAGTCTTATCCCATCCACCATATTGTCCAGATGTCCAATTCCTACTTGTTTCGTTCCATGGCACACGGTCTGGCTGACCAGCAGTTTCGCTCATATGATGATATCAAGGAATGGCTAGATTCGTGGATAGTCTCAAAAGATGAGCAGTTTTACCGTGACGGAATTCAAGCCTTGCCAGAAAGACGGGAAGATGGGATAGTTGTAGCGATGGGCAATACTTTCAATGAATCATTTGTAAACATGTTTTCATAGTAAAGCTCCATTTTTATAAAAAAAAACAGCGACAACTTAGTTGCGCATCTAATATAAATTTCGATAATAGTGCCCACACTAAACCTTTTCTGTATAAAGATAAAGTGAATCCTTAAATTCCCAGAGAACAACTACAAAAAGGTAAATTACACTTCAGAGCAAATAGCATAACGTATATTATTGTTCGACGCAACCTTATCAGTGAATTATAAATAGTTATGGATAAAGTTGTACAAATCGATGAAATAATATTGGAAATTAATTGGCTGAGAAATAAAAGAAGTTCAACTTTCTATTACTACTTCCAACTTTTTTCTTAAATCCATTAAATAGATGGAAGTTGTACAAACCAATGAAATTATATTGGAAATCAATTGGCTGAGAAATCAAAAAAATTTGTAACTTTCTACTACTACTTTCCACTTTTTGCTTAAATTCATTAAATAGATTGAATTTTGTAATCAACTCTATATTGACAGAAATTAATGTCCGTTTGGAATAAAATCCTGCACGTATATTTCCCCAGGAACAACATACAACAAATCAAAATATATTGTAAGAAACAGTAGTTAATATCATAAATATAATATTATTATATGATATGATATGATGATATGATATGATAATAATATTTCAAGTTTAGGAGACCCAAATCGCTTGGATTAAGCATTATAATATAATTTTTGATTCTTACAAATTAATTTTACAAATGAAATAATGAGGTAATTATTGTCATTTGACACGTAAGCCTTTAAAGATCTATGTGTACGTTTCAATATAATATAACAGATTATTATTATCAAGATAAATAACAAAGAATACATTGAATTACAATGGCATTAGTCTACGCCTAATGGAGAGACAAGAAAATTACATATTTAATCCTCCATAAATGACAGCTAATAAATCGCAAAGCTGTTCCCAAAACATTTTAGCTTACATTGTACGCTGAACCATTGTACTCTATAAATACACTGGTCTGCAAATTTGGAGAAAAAATTGTCTGCAGAAACGAAGCATATTAACCAATCTGGGTGCGCTGAATTCGAATCTGGCAAATTGGGCTACCACGCCTTGTTAATTTTTTATCGCATGCTGACAATACTGTAAAACAATCAATATTGACACTACATTTTCACAATTATTAATTTGACAGAAATCCACATTCATTATAAATCTTCACAACAGTAGCGTTTAAGCATGTCAGGGAGAACGTCTGTTACTGTTTCAAGCTATTTTTGCTTCGTGTGTAGTGAATATTTGGTTGGGGAAAAAAGGATATGCCGTATCAGAATCATTAAAATATGCATATTTCCATTATTTTGGTTTTGCTGTCAGGAACTTGAACAAACCGTGGACACCGACAATGTTTTGCAATATTTGCACAACAGTTTTATACAACTGGTCAAATGGCAAGAAGATCTATTCCGATTTTTCAATTCCAGTACTTTGGAGAGAATCAAGCAACCAACAAACCGATTGTTATTTCTGTTTAACAAAAGTTTTTGGATTCGATATAAGAAATCGAAAAAATAGTACTTACGCGAATGTCCCATCAGTTACCAAACCAGTTCACCGTCCACCAAATAATCCATTACCAGTCATTCCCAGTGGTACGAGCAGTCAGTCCGAAACCTCTTTCACCAGCAGTGGTAGTTTATATCAACTGATGATAAACGAAATTTAGTGCCTCAAGCTGAGCTGAATGATCTAATTTGGGATTAACATTAAATGAAACAAGACGCAGAAGCTTCACGCATGCAGTAGTGGAAATATCTTGCAGTTGGGACAAAATTAACAATCTATGGAGGCAGAAGCTTGAAATTGGCTGCATATTTTAAAAGGAAACACTCTATTCTACACTGCAATTGACTGCATATTTTGAAAAGAAACACTGTATACTGTACTGTTCTATACTATACTGATGTTGGTGGTTTATTTCACAAAATGAACCAGCCATATGACAAAACTTAATGGAGATTGTTTGTTGATGGCTCTAAGTACAGTTTAAAGGATTTTCTTTTGCATAATGGGAATGAAAAACCATCCCTACCAATTGCTCATGCCTTTAATACAAAGGAAAATTACGAATCAATGACTGAAATTTTGAGATTACTCAAATACAACGATAATAAATGGAAGATCTGTGGTGACCTTAAAGTGTGTAATTTAAATTTCTTTGCATATAGGAGATATAGACCATCGTAAACAACCGTAAATTAATCTGCTTCAGGTCATTGGTTTGTTGACTGGTATGCAAAATATTGTTCCACAAAATATTGTTGTTCCCTTTGTCTATGGGATAGTCGCGCTAAATGTCAACATTATGTCAAGACAGAGCGGCCAGAAAGAACTAAGTATTCACCAGGAAAACAAAACATTTCAAATGAACCACTAACTGATCCAAATGACATTCTTCTTCCGCCACTGCACAAAAAATTGGGCCTTTTTAAGGACTTTGTCAAGACTCTGGACAAAGATGGTAGTACAGCTTTTAAATATTTGTTAGCGGTTTGTCCTAAAATTGTATACGCTAAAATCAAAGAAGGCATATTTGCTGGCCCTCAGATCGGGAAGCTATTGAATGATGACAAATTTTCACAATGTTTATTGAAGAAAGAATATGCAGCCTGGAAATCTTTCAAGAGCATCGTAAATATTTTTCTTCGAAACAATAAAAGTCAAAACTACAGACAAATTGTTGCCGAATTATTGAAAAATTATCACGAATTAGATGCACCAATGTTACTCAAAATTCATTTTCTTCATTCACATTTAGATTTTTTTTCCACAAAACGTCGCGGTGAGCGACGAACAAGGAGAGCGTGCTCGTCACGATTTAATGAAAATTGAAAGAAATTATCAAGGATTTTGTGACAACAGCATGCTGGGAGACTATTGCTGGACTCTAATACGTGAAATCGAACCAACAAAATACAAAAGACTTTCAAATAACGCCATTCACTGTTGAAAATTCATTGATTTGTAAATAAACTAATGATTTTTTATGTAAAAAAGCGTATAAAAACATTTTTTTTTTTATCTCGAAAACCTAACGTAATGGAGACAAACCAATTACCAAATTATTCTAAGAAAGATATTTGGTTGCTCCAGTCCAAAAAACGTGTATATGATTGGTGCAGTGCTTTCAAAAGTGGTCAAATTTGCCTCGCTTTCATCAGCTATCGACGACGCACTGTGGTGATAAATAAAGGGAGAAGTATTATGTCACTCCTTAACGGTGCTGTTATGAAATTTTACACCGACGCTTTTCAAGTATTGGGGATCTTACATTCGGACACTCTGCAATCCAGGCATAACTTGGTTTTCCGCATTTATATTGTGGCACCAAAACCACTTTTCTGATCCGATTACAACAGCTTTTGCGTCATCAGTAGGCCTTTGCAAAAAATATACCTATGCATCCCGGTCATCTCTTATAGCTTGAGAAATAAGGAATTTAGAATAAATATTTTTCAACATTTTCATATCCTTTTTATAGCCTTTTGCCAATAGTAAATCAAATAGAAAACCGAATTATTTCGGAAAACATGTTTCGAAGGGCAACAAAACAAACAAAATATCACTTGGACTGGAAAAAATTAATCAATTACAAATTATTCAGTTCTGCATCATAGCACAAGTGAAGAAATCATATCAATTATCGGGAAGTACTTCGATTACGATTACATCTATCAAGCAATATCTCGGCTTCAGAAGAACATATCTGCTAGTATTGGTCTGCCAGTAGGACTATTTACGATCAATGGCAAGGAGCTGATACCTCAAATGTTGACAAAAAAATGCGATTCAAATATGTGTAATTTTAATCTCGATATCTGTTTTCTTCCCATTGCTTGTAAAGATCTACCGAGTGCGATTTGTGAAAGGAAAGTTCACAAATGATTAGATATTCACATTGCGGCAAATTTTGGAACAAATCAAGGGAAAATAGATCGACGTAGATCACCTTTTTTGCAGGCTATAAATCAGTATAATTGTATAAAGCCATTGCTTGGAGACATCGCAAGAATGAGTTTCATTAGCGCAAAGTCTTCTATAGATGTGAGCAGAAATCTTGTGAGGCCTTTTAAACCAAACAAGCCATTTATACCTACACGCCTTCGGAGAATAATATAAGAAAAGCTGCTTATAATATGATGATTCTAACTTCAATAAAAGCCATACATTAAACACGTACCTGATAATGTAAATCATAGGCCGAAACCTGCAAAATTGTTGTAGACATTTTAGGCATTTAGAGGAGTCAGAAAAGTAAGCTGTTATCATAGCTCAGCCACCGTATTCCCCAGATTTGGCCCCCTGTGACTTTTTCCTGTTCCCAAGATTGAAGAGACACATGAAAAGACGGCGTTTTGCGACGACTGAGAAGATACAAACCGAATCGCCGAACACGCAAAACACTTGTCTTATTTATGCCTCTCACAAACAAACTGAGAAGCTATATGGATAAAACCGTCACGATATCTTCGAGACGAGTGTACCAACATAAAAAAAATAATAATCAAAAGTCAAATGTACGTAGCCCGCCAAATTTGAAAATTGCATATATTTTTTAAACACACCTCGTATATATGTTAAATATAGATATATTTTTCTCAATTCAATTATCTTTCCCATTTCAATTATCTTTCCCAAAAATAAATCAAGTTATTGTGGACGTAGGCAATTAAATCTCTATGAGAACCTGTTACAAACCTATGAATTGATTTAATCGGATTGCTTCTTTGTGTTTTCACTTAATTTAATATTTAAACGTGACCTATTTCTTAAGGAAAACTTTACTAAAAGTTTTAGACTTATCTAAATCACGAATTTAAATTTCCTTAATAACTTAATAATACCTTTCTACATTAATATTCTATAAAGTCAACGTTACGTTGAATTCCCAGTTCCACAGAAAACTTAATCTACTTCCACCTGCGGATATGAATTTGAAAATGAATATGAATAAGTGTGAATGATCATCACCCGCATAATATTCCATATTTAAATCACGAAAAAGATTATGATGATGATGATGATGGTAATGATGATCACCATCATTAACATCATTATCCACATGTGTGCATACTACGTATCGGTATTGTCAATTGTGGGGGAAAAATCAACCAAAGTCAACAGCGGATATTCACACGTGATACTGTTTATTAATTAATAACAAGAAAAAACTAACGGATATTAAAGTATTCTTTCCTCTGGATGATGAGAGTCCACACTGACACATCAACAACATACAAAATTGCCATAAATTTTGAAGACAACATTTTGGAAATATGACATAAAGAAATACTCGTTGGCTAAGTAATTGGAAGGGATGGAACCACTGAAAAAATTTCCTAATAAGCACTACAAAAAGAATTAGCTTTATTTAAATGAAACGAAATTGTTACAAAAAAAAAAAATAGGAAATGATAGGACGGACATTTGGTCGTATACGAGTATTCAAACAAAAGGTTCCCATATTCACCGATTCAATCCCATTACGTTTTTTTCTGTTAATAATTTGTGACTTGTTTTATTGTCAAATGTTGTATTTGATACAGCAACACATTTAAGCTGTTTGGTTTTTTGTTCCATATTTTGTTAAACCGTGGTTTTTACACACGCTTATTGTAGTATTTGTCATATCTTTAAGAGTGTTTTTGCCGCTTAGAGTTTGTTAAACTTATTTAACGGTATTCCATATTGCAAACAATCAAATCAGCAATAACAATCACCGTTTATATAAAACTATCACAAATCTGCTTTAATTCTTAATGTTTGTTTATCTTATGTGACTGATTTGATTTTGTTTTTAAAACTACTCTGA
Organism: Philornis downsi; assembly: GCA_019455685.1. Taxonomy (NCBI): domain Eukaryota; kingdom Metazoa; phylum Arthropoda; class Insecta; order Diptera; family Muscidae; genus Philornis; species Philornis downsi. The sequence continues at coordinate 541,533 of JAHXMU010000252.1, forward strand.
TACCTCTAATGGTTTGTTTAATTTAAGCAGCTTTTATGGTGTCACTTGTTCTCCGAAATCATGTTATTTATTAATAATCACTTAATTGTTAAATTGTAATTAATATTTGTATTCATAATACTTAGAACCAAAACAAACAGTATTTACTGGTCTGGTTATTGCAAACGTCATTGAATTTTTGCGTTAGTTATACAAAAGACTTAAGACACGAACAGTGACTTCCCGAATAATGGAAATGGAGGAATGTTATAAGCAGAAGAGTGAATGACATCAACCGGAGTGATCTTGATTCTGTTCAATTTTTGTAATTATAAAGGGCGTCCCAACAAGAATGCAACATTTAAATTTTAAATAAAACACAGATATTTATTTATTTATTATTTATTTTAAAGTAGACAGAATGAGGTTATGTGTGGAACAACACATCGGGCAGATGACCGTTGCGGTTTTGCTGGCACACACGCGATTTTTTAATGAAATTTTCAATGATCGTTTTGCGTAAATGCTGCGGTATTTCATTAATGCAGCGTCCAATTTCCTCTTTTAAGACTTGAGTCCACGTCGGCTTATTCGCGTAAACCATCGACTTCAAAAAACCCCAATGAAAAATTCTAATGGTGCTAAATCGCACGATCTAGGCGGCCAATTCTGTTCTCCAAAACGCCAAATAACACGACTGAGAAATGACTGATGCACCAATTGAATTGTTTCTCTGGCTGTATGACATGTGGCGCCGTCATGTTGAAACCACGTGCCCTCTACATTCATTTCTTTAACTCTAAGCACGAAAAAACTGGTTATCATTTCACGATACCAAACACCATTGACTGTTTACGCTTGACATGCCTTATTTTCCTATAAAAAAAGGTCCAATAATTCCTGCAGCGCAAAATCCACGCCACACAGTGACATGTTGAGGATGCATTTGCTTCTCGTGAATCACTCGAGGATTTTCCTCACCCCAAATGCGACAATTCTGCCTATTGGCGAAGCCATCAAGATGGAAATGCGCCTCGTCACCGAAGATGATTTTATCGGCAAACTCAGCATTTTCATCTTGTCTCTCCAATACCCTGGCTGGCTTCAGTTCCTCAGTCAATTGAACTTTATATGCATGAAGATGCAGATCTTCCGTCAAAATTCGCTGCATAGTGGATTTGAAGACACCAATTTGCTGAGTTCGGTGTCGAATTGAGGTGGATGGAGTTTGAGCGACATCATCACGTACAGCTGCGACATTTTCGGTCGATCGACCTGGTCAAAGGCGCGTTGTTGTCTTTACATCACTAACAGACCCAGTTTTGATAAATTTATCCATTAATCTCTGTACAGTTGACTCTTTTAGAGCATTATCGTGACCCCAAAATTGATGCAATTTGCGAACTGTAGCCGCAAAACTTTTACCATTTTGGTAAAACAGTTTCACAATGAGAATATGCTGTTCATTCGTGTAGCGCTCCATTTTTACTAACCTCGTACCTTCTACTAGCAAATAATAATAATTGTTCAAATGTCCAACAATGACACTTCGAATGGCGCAAAATTTAAATCTTGCGTTCTTGTTGGGACACCCTTTATTAAAAGAAAATTCCCTTGCTTTCCATGAATGTAGTATGGAATATTTCTAGATTCCTCGAAAAGTGATTACTGCTTATTTATTTTGCAAGACTTCGATTACTTGAAGAAACGTAGAGTTGAACACAGCTCAAAGAAAGAATTGCTGTTTATCATATGTACGATAGGCGCATGTTCTAACCATCGTAAATAGCCAATAATTTATACTAACACCATTATGAGCCTTATAAACCAAATTTTCTTCATTAAGCCCATGCAATACCCCCACTACAAAGTCATATTATATTCGCGATTTTTTATAAAGGTTATCCGTCGGGAAGGTATACTACTTTGTTTGTTTATAATTTTTGACTAAATAAAAGAGAATGGATCTTATACTGATAAATGTTTTATTTAAAGTCGGCAATTATGTATGGAATACAATATCAGATAAATGTCCTCCTCTGTTAGTCTCACAAATGCGAGCCCTTTTGAGCACATTTTTCATTACATTTTCACACATTTCACGCGGTATTTCATTAATTTCATCACGAATATTTTGTTTGAGTTACTCAAACGTTTCTGGTTTGTTTGTAAAAGCCGTGTTTTTCAGATATCCCCTCAAAAAGAAATCCGCAGCAGTCAAATCAGGCAGCCGTGGAGGCCAATCAATATCACCATTTCTTGAAATAACTTGTTCTGGAAAAAGTCTCGCAGTAATTCTACTGTAATCCTAGCTGTTTTCATTCACTACAGAATAAATAGTGCGTCTTGTTGGCACGTTGTTTCTCCCAAAAATTTCACGTAACTTTCTCATCGTCACAGTAATCGGTGATTGATTTTGATAAAATGTCTTAACGATTAAAACACGTTGGTATATCGAATATTTTTCCATAATAACTTTGCCAAGTCCCTACTTCACGACTGCCAAATATTAACTGTCAAGACTAATGCTTACCAAAATGGCGGCAAAATAAAGTAGTGTCCCTTCCCGACGGATACCCTGTACATGAAGTGGAGTAACTGTTCAACAATCCTATAAGGTAGAATTTTATGGACAATGCTAACTTAGCATTAACCTTAACCTTTCAAATCGATTGTAACTTCATTGAATTAATTCACTTTTATGTAATAACAAGATTTAGTTGTTGCAATAGCTTGAAATAAAACTCAAAAACTATACATACATAGTTATAGTTATATATAGTTAGTTATAGGTTTATATATATATAGGTATACAGTGTTGCGCAAAACGAAAGCAACAAAACGAACTCCAGAATATAAATACATAATTTTCATAAAAACGAAACATTTAAAACAAAGCTTACTATTTATTTTCACAGAGGTATTATTAAGCTATAAAACCAATACATTACAACAACAATAACACTTGCGTTTAAAAGAAATATGAAAAAATGTACAGCAGAGTCGGAATTCACTTGCGCAAAACAATAGCTACAAAATCAATATTTTGTGTATCCGCCCTTGTTTTTAATAACATCTTTGCACCTTTTTGGCATCGAGGCAACTAATGAATAAAAACAATCCTCCGGAAGGTTTTCCCACTCAATTTTCAACTTGTTGAATAGCTCCTCTTTGTTGGAAAACCCATGTCCTGCCACTCTGCTTTTAAGGATGCCAAAAAGGTTTTCAATAGGATTCAAATCAGGTGATTGTGCCGGCCAATCAAGAGTTTGAATCCTATTGTTTGCTAGCCATTCTTTTGCCACTTTCGATGTGTGTTTCGGATCGTTATCATGTTGAAACACCCATCGAAGTGGCATATTCCACTCTGCATGGGATAGCATTTGGTATTGTAGTATGGCTCGATATCCCTCACCGTTCATTATTCCATCTATTTTATGAAATGGACCAGGTCCTTGAGCCGAAAAGCATGTCCACAACATTATATTTCCACAACCATAATAAAAATGAAACAGATATTTTAATTCGACAACCAGAAACGAAAATATAGTTCTATGAAACAGAACTGAAACAAACTATAGTTTCGTTTCTTTGCAGAAAACAATTCCTGGCGCCAAACTAAGAAAGTTAAAAATTGTTTAAATAACTTATTTTCTGATTTTTCTATACCAGGCTCTCAGAAATTTTCACAGCTAACCAAACATTTTGTCAGTTTTTTGAATTACAAGATTTCAAAAGAAACAAAAAACAAAACGCTTTACAAAATGAATCAGGATAAAAAATGCTTCTAATCTATGAATCAAAATCAAAACTGTGTTATAATTTTATTTCAGATGTATAAAACAGAAGCAATATTTAATACAATTTTGATTCGGTTGTCGGTATTAGAATAAAAATTTTGCATATTTTTAATTTAGATGCACGCAAATGAAACAAATCAAAACAATTTTCAAATTTTATTTCGTTGACAGTTCCTGGTTATACCATTTTTTTATGTTTTATGTGGCGAACAAATACGATTTTCATTTGAATTCCGGCCATAAATTAAAATGATATAAGATCTAATTCGTATGGTTTGTTTACTTGGGAAATCAAAGCAAAATGATTTGTTGAACTACCAAATGATTCAGGTATTAACTAATCGCTGGTCATCTTACCCGGATGCAAAGAACTGGAACTTTGCTGACAATAACCCTGCTATATTATAAGTTTATGCAGTTTATAGTTTATTCAGTTTATTTTCATGCAGATCTAATATTTGGCGCCGGTGCAGTTTTACCATTGAATTTCAATGCTTTCCCTTGACATCGTACTGCACAACATCCAATACTTCAGGGTCTTTGCCAAGAATTTTCTGTACATACATCTCGGTCACGGCAAAGTTCATTATTAAATCTTAAAAATCTCAACGGACGATACTTTGACTAAGCAATAATCATACATACATATTTGCAATTTTACACACAAATGTTCTTGACGCTGAGTTCCATTATTGTACTTACTAACATCACATAAAACGAAAGCTAAGTCTGTCTGGCTCTCGATGTCTTTTGTTTATAGATATTTTAACAATGGAAAACCCTGTGCTAACTTTAGAACCTTAAACACTTGCGATGCGACACAGTTTTAAATTACCTCTCATTGTCTGGGAAGCAACAAACCAGAACCAAAATCAGGGGTTTCTCATTTAAGGTAGGTGTTGTTTGCATTAAGATTTCATTTAGTACAGACATTCTTAAGGAATACCTAGAATTTCCAAAAGATGATTAAACCAAGTCGAGATGAAAAAGCAAAAGTAGTAGTATGTGCATGATGTGAATGAGATATTTTATAATAAAATTATTAAAAACATCTAAGTGCACATGATTTTATAGGCGAATGCTTTGAGGATGATGATGCTAATACAGTTTGAACTGTTTTTGTTCTCAACAAAACTACAGTTAATAATTTCTCTAAAAGGAAAATGCATGGTTTTATAGCATCTTTTATTGACATTTAATTTAGTCGCGATTTTCCATAAAAGTTTCTTTCCATTTCTGCCCAAATGTTGGCACTCATCAATTAGGCTATGAAAGGAGCTGAAATTTTTGTCTTCATTTTTTATTCTTCCCATAAATAGTTCTTCCAATTATTTTCACCGGTATTACGCAAAATAATTTTTTCCCAGCTAAATCATAAACGAAATACGAAATACCACACAGATCATGTAATTTCTTCTGCAATTTAATGCATTTTTTTCGTTTTTTGTTTGAGTTCTCAGCTCAAACTTCTTCTGAAATTCCCATAAACATTCTTAAACAAATTGTCGGCGTTGCTTTAAAGTTTTTTTTTTCCAGTCTTTTTTTGTTGATGGCCTTATCTGCACGACACATATGGTCTAATGTCTCGCTGGAGCGATAGATGATGAAGCGCGTCATGGACATCGTGGAGCGAATGAAAAAGTGCATTAAATCTGTCAATAAACAAAAACAAAGAACAACAAAAATTGCCTATGAGAAGATGAGGCTGGAAAGGTGCTTTTTGCCACCAGTAAGTAGCTGTACTTGTCATTGACCAGGCCTGGGAACAAACTCACATAATCAACATATTGTACGAGTATTTGTATGGAGTTGATCATAATGATGTCCACGTTGGCACTGGCGATGGCCATTACTATGGCTGAGGCAATGATAATGGGTGAACCGCTTTAACACGCTTTTGCTACTGGGTCCAACGATTACTGATTATCATTTGATTACCCAATGCTTTTTTTACGATCGATACTTTATTTTTATTGTCGATTATTTTTCACCTTGCCTACTGCCGAAAGAATAGGAAAGCCCTTAAGAGATCGTTAACAGTCTCTGAATGTTAGTTTTCTTTATTGATCATTAAAAAAAAATCCGCATTCTTAAATGTAAATATTTATTTAGATTTATTTTAAATAAATATTTATTTTTTTGTATTTCGACATAAAAGACTTATGAAATTAGTACTAAAAGTGTGAAAAAACAAATTACTAAAGTTTCCAAAATCAACGAACGACAGGTTCATAAAATTAATTCAAACTAGTTTACTAATATTAGTATCCCCTACACACGGTTGGACAATTTTCTACTATCAACGTAGTCAATGTAAGAAACGAGGGTTTCCCTCATAATAACAGATATCTTAAGAAGTTTATAGAATGGACGGTTTTCTATCTTCATTGCACAGTTGATAGTTTGGAGAAAATATTGACTTGATTTGAAATTTTGCAGAGAAAAGTCTGAAGCGAACCGAAAGTTCTGCTTCTCGATTTGCACAATTTGAGTAAATTGTTCAATAAAGGTCCAAGGAGTGGTACCTGTTATATATGCTTCTTTTATATATTACTTCTTCTGATTTTTTTTAATACATAAGTTAATACGCTATCAAATAAACAGTCTAGTAAATAATATAATACGAGGTGTGTTCATAAAATAAGCCAAATTTTCAAATTTCACGTACCTTCGACATTCGATTATTATTTTGTATGTTGGTACACTCGTCTTGAAGACATGTTGACGGTTTTATCCATATAGTATGTTTAGTTTATTTGTGAGAGGCATAAATAAGACAAGTGTTTTGCGTGTTCGCCGATTTTCCGCTTTCGAAAAAAATTAATCAAAGAAGCTGCATCAAATTTTGTGTAAAAAATGGAACTAAGTGATCAAAAATACTTGAAATGTTGACAGCGGCATATGGTGAGAGTACTCTGAGTCAAAAAAATGTTTACAAGTGCTACACGCTTTTCACAGAAGCTCGAGAAGATGTGAAAGACGACGCTCGCTCTGGATGCCCCATCACATCAACAACTGATGAACATGTTGGGAAAGTGAAGAAAATTGTTATGGAGAATCGTCAAATCACAATTAGAAAAGTTGCTGAGGATATCGGTATAACGGTTGGCTCATGCCATGCAATCTTTTCGGAAATTTTGGGCATGAAGCGTGTAGCAGCGAAATTCGTTCCAAAATTGCTGAATTTTGACCAAAAACAACGTCGCATGAGCATCACTCGGGAATTGTTAAATGACGTCAACGATGATCCAGATTTGTTTAAAAGGATCATAACTGGCAACGAATCATAGGTATATGGTTATGACATAGAAACCAAAACCCAATCGTCCCAATGGAGACGATGGCTCTGCGAGAGCCAAGACCAAAAAAGTACGCCAAGTTCGATCAAATTTCAAGGTTTTGCTCACTATTTTCTTCGATTACCCTGGCGAAGTGCATCAGAAGTTCTTACCACAAGGTCGTACGGTAAATAGGGAAGCAATGTGGAAAAACGCCCGGAATTGTAGAAAAAAATTCATGGCTTTTGCATCATGATAAAGCACCCGTTCACTCGTCTTTACTTGTGAGAGATTATTTGGCCAAAAACAACACCACAACATCACACTCATACCTCAGTCACCGTATTCACCAGATTTGGCCCCTTGCGACTTTTTCCTGTTCCCAATATTGAAGAGACCCATGAAAGGACGGCATTTTGCGACGATTGAAGAGATAAAAACCGAATCTCCGAACACGCAAAACACTTCATTTAACAGTTGACAGCAATGCCAGATCGGCGGTTTCGAAAACACTAAATGGATGACCCTGTGTTGCACTTATATTCTAATCGATGGTGGAAAATTTAATTAATTTTAATTAGGTTATATGGATTAAGTTACACAATTTATGTGGGAGATATGTGATAGGGTGAAGTTATCCGTCGTTTTCTTTTTTCCAAATTACCAAGCAAAACAATTAAAATGGAAATTTAGTAACTGCAGTATTCAAATTAGGGAGTACAGAAAGCAAATTTAAATTGCGATAGAACGTTAAATTGCACAGGAGGTACCAGAATCGGTTTGGCAACTCTTTTCATTTTTTTCTCCGAAGCAAAATTTATCAAATGCATCATATGTACCAAATTTAATTTAATTAACTAATATATAAAAATCTAAAAATATATGAGTTTAATTGGTCACTTCTATAGGAGCTACCAAATGGGGCATAAGTAATCGATCAATCTTTTCCAATTTTACCAAGCGTTAGGAAGCAATGAATGCAATGGACGAAAAAGATAAGTTATTGTAGTCAAAAAATTTGAAATTAATAGGATAAATTTTAAATTTATAAAACCGAGCAATTTGTGTAGGAGCTACCAGTAAGGATAGGCTCGTATAGCCCATTTACAATGCCCACCTAACTAACATTTGGCAAAATGTTAGCCTTCGCCAAGTCTTAAGAAATTTTGTAGCTGTCGTTCCTGCCAGTTAGTGAGCTACACGAAAAAAACAATATAAAAATTCTTCAAATGATTTAACAATTCTTAAAACACATTTGGTCGAAAGATACTTGGTACTTTAAGTTTCCCTCTGGACGTTACATCTTTGCCGTGTCAAATGGTCATTACTACAAGTGAAGGCATAAAAATGAGCCTGTATTGCCCATTCTCTACAAAATTCATCCCTGACTCAACTACACCCCCGGCACTAAATACATTTCGTAAAATTCTATGAGAACTCCGGTTTTTGAGAGCGGAAAAACAAGGCATGCAGCGATGTGAAACATTTTAAAGAATTTATTGGTTTATTTATTGGTTTGTTTTTAATTCTATGCTAAGGATTGGTTACTTCCCATCATCATGGAAGAAATCTGAAATAAATATGATCCCCAAGCCCGGTAAAGATGTTACGCAGGTATCGTATTGTCCGATCAGCTTATTGCCCGTTCTGTCAAAAGTATTTGAAAGATTGATTTTGCGGTCTTTAGAGGCATTTATTGACTCAACAAACCTAATTCCAAACCACCAATTTGGGTTTAGAAAACAACACAGCACCACCGAACAAGTTCATAGAATCACAAACTCAATTCGCGCAACTTTTGAAAGTAATCAATACTGCTCTGCACTATTCATCGACATATCGCAAACGTTCGACAAAGTCTGGCACAATAGACTATTATATAAAATTTCAATACTACTTCCCACTAACGTACACAAATTGCTCAAGTCATATTTAGAAAATAGGTCTTTTGTAGTGAGATCAAAAAGTACTTACTCCTCAATGAAACGAATTTCAGCTGGTGTCTCACAGGGGAGTATACTCGGACTATTTCTTTACTTATTGTACACTGCTGATTTGCCTACAAGCCCCTTCACACACACATCCACTTTTGCGGATGATACAGGGTTTTTAAGTATCAGAATTAGTATCACAACAACTTCAATCCTACGTTATTGAGGTGGAAAATTGGCTGCATAAGTGGAAAATAAATGTTAATGCTGCAAAGAGCGTTCACATAACCTTTACGATAAGACAGAAAAATTGTCCATCCATTACAATAAATGGAACAACAATCCCAGAGCAGAGCCAAGTAAGGTACTTGGGAATTCATCTTGACCGACGTCTCACGTAGGTTAACCATATTGCAGCTAAAGTCACACAGTTGAAAATTAAAACCACTCAGCTTAACTCGCTCATTGGGCTACACTCTTCCTTAGACTTAGAACTGAAAGTACTTTTGTATAAAGCAGTTTTGAAGCCAATATGGTCGTATGGTATCCAACTATGGGGGTCCGCGTCTGCATCCAATATTGAAAAGTTACAAAGAAGACAGTCAAAAGTTTTAAGAATGATCACGTTCGCTCCTTGGTATATAAAAAATAATAACATCCACAAAGACCTCAACATTCCCACCATCCGAGAAGAGATAAGAAAATCATGCATAAACTACATTGATAAAATTACTGATCATCCTAAGTGTCTCAAAAGATTGCAAACTCTAGATTTGGCTATATGAATGTTTTTCAAACTAAAAGCTGAGTATTGCAGTGGCAGTGCCGACATTAATATCTTTAGTTTAAGATTTGAATACTTATTGTGAATGTCGAAAAGACGGATTCAATAATAAAACTAATATTAAAAAAAAATAGTCCAAGAATTAAAACCCGATGATGCCAATAACCGACTTAACTTTGTCAATTTGATGCTAGAGCGGTTTAACAATTTCAACAACGTGATTTTTAGTGATGAGGCCAATTTTCACCTTAATGGCCATGTGAACAAGCAAAATTGTCGGTTCTGGTCCGAGACTAATCCCCGACGCTTGCATGAACGTCCACTTCACAGTCCTAAGCTTGTCGGGTGGGCTAAGATAACGTCAAGCGGTATTATTGGACTATTCTTTTTTGAAGACGAAAGAGGGCATGCGATGACGGTTAGAGCGAAAATTTATTGCAACATGCTAGCAGACTTTTTGATGCCAGCTTTGCAAGAACTTCAAGGCAATACCTCGAGGATGTGGTTTCAACAGGATGGGGCCACATGTCATACGGCTAGAGTATCCATAGAGCTGCTGAAAAATGTTTTTCCTGGAAAATTCATTTCAAAAAGGGTGGAAATTGAATGGCCCCCACGTAGCCCCGATCTCTCTCCATGCGATTATTTTCTATGGGGCTACCTCAAATCGGTAGTCTACGAGAATAATCCGACCAATTTAGAGCAGTTGAAGAGGAACATTATTCAGGAAAGTAACAAAATACCGAGAACAACTTTTCAACGAGTTTTCCAAAATTTGCGACTTCGGTTCCAAGAGTGTCAAGCAGCTGAGGGAAGCCATTTGGACAACATTATTTTTAAGTCTTAAAAATTCCCATGCTTCTACTTTTTAAAAATACAAATATATTTTTTTATGTCTCGTAGTTTTTTTTTAATTGAATATTTAAACCGCCAACACCCTTACGGCCCACCCTGTAGTTGACTCATCTTTAATTAGCGTATTACGTATACGCCTTGAAAGAGGCCTTCAAATAATTTTAGGGGGCAATTTTTGTCGCTCTACTTAACAAAAGCGATTAAAAATGGGCATTACCTCACAAACTCTAAATAGTACAAAGAATGCTTATTTGAAAGATATGCACTAAATGAGCGATACCTCACAAAATTTCTATATAGTACAAGGAAAACTTATTTGATGAAGTGCATTAAATGAGCAATATTTTATAAACTGTAAATAATGCAAAGAAAATTTATTTAAAGATATGCATTAATATATTTTTCTTTAATTTGATGAAAAATTATGAAAATGATTAATTTCTGTAACTTCCATAAAAATCCTTTAGTCCATCCACAATTTTTGTTCTACACAATAATTTTAGCAAAAACTTATTTCAGTCACTTTATTATTAATTGCACGCAGTCATTCAATGGCGATACATCTAATCAAGAAACGTTGAATTTTTTCGCCATCTAACTCTTTACGTTTATTTCCCCATAAGCCATTCATTTGCCCCTTTAACAAAATCTTATTCATTGCCAATTGATGTCTGGCTACTTTTCCTCTCAACAAAGCTAACTAATTTCCTATAAATTAAACATAATTTGCTCATCCCATACGAAAATGAAAAAAAAAAAAAAATACATATATTAATCAGACATAATGTTCCTTAAGCCTACATAGGAGGAGGTATTCCTTAACAGCATTTTTGCAATCAAATCATTTATAT
>JAHXMU010000252.1:568010-594735 GCA_019455685.1 Philornis downsi
TAAATTGAAACCTTTACCACGAAAAAGAAAGGTATTTTTGATAAATTAATTTTAACTTCTGTTAATCGCCTATATTGTTTCTTTCATCAGAATTGCCTTTTCCATCTACCTTTTTGAGAGAGAGTTACTTAAAGTTGTTTGAAAGTACAAAGATACTGATTTTTTAAGAGTTTTTTAAATCTATTTTCAAATATCGAATTTTTTTGTGTTTGTAAAGGGTGTCCCAACAAGAACGCAAGATTTAAATGACTGATGTATGACATGTGGCGCCGTCTTGTTGAAACCACATGCCCTCCACATTCATTTCTTCAATTGCAGGCAGGAAAAAACTGGTTATCATTTCACGATACCGAACACCATTGACTGTTTCCGCTTGACATGCCTCATTTCCATAAAAAAAAGTTCCAATGATTCCTCCAGCGCAAAATTCACACCACACAGTAACACGTTGAGGATGCATTTGCTTCTCGTGAATCACTCGAGGATTTTCCTCACCCCAAATGCGACGATTCTGCCTATTGACGAAGCCATCAAGATGGAAAGGGCCTCGTCACTAAAGATGATTTTATAGGCAAAATCAGCATTTTCATGTTGTCTCTCCCATACCCAATTAACGAACTCCCTTCGCTGTCCATGGTCACCTATTTTCAGTTCCTGAGTCAATTGAACTTTGTATGCATGAAGATGCAAATCTTTCATCAAAATTCGCTGCATAGTGGATTTAGAGAAATCAATTTGCTGAACTCGTTGTCGGATGCTGCGACATTTTCGATCGATCGACTTGGTCGAAGGCGCGTTGTTGTCTTTACATCACTAAAAGATCCAGTTTTACATTACATTTTCTTTACTCTCGAATATTTTACATCCAAAGTACACTGAGTTCTTACTAACACCTAATAATGCAATCGCCCAAATGTAATTCAAAGTACCAGGCGTCGAGCAAAGTCTCTGCGAGTTTTTTTTATAACGATTTTTGTCATACTCTTTTCAGATCACCTATCAAACTAAATTATTGTAATAAAGATGCGATTCGCAGCTATACGATTTTGCCATCTTTCGGTCATTTAACAATACCCAATGTAATTATTGAGACTATAATTTATTTCCTTATTTAGACTTTTAAATACAGCCGGTTTTCCATTAACGCATTTATTACATATCTGTGGGTTTCAATTAAATGTATGGCTGAATTTATTATCTTATTTATATCATTATCATTTAATTATATTTAGTTTCATTTGACAAGCTGCCTACTTCATTCAAATACTCTACAATTTCCCCACTGTGCGCCCGTTAAAGTTTGCAAATGCAAGTGTACGTTTCTGTTCTATGCCGCTCAATGTTTGATCTCATCGATCTTTTTGATCAATTAGACGTTTTCACGCTTTTTCTACATACAAGAAGAAGACAAAGCATTTTTTCCTTCAATTGCAACGACAGTAAACAGGTGGTATTTGCAACGACATGTGAAAATCTAAAATATTTTTAAACGATTTGTCGTTTTGTTACAATGTCTTGAGGCATCCATCTCTTCTTCAAAATTACTTGAAACCAAAATATAATAAAAAAAAACAAACGCAATTCAAAGCTAAGAATCAAACCAACAACAACAACCCATGCTAAGCAATTAAATGTTTAACATTCTGACATTTATGTACTCAAATGTGAATATGCCGAACAAATGGAAAGGCACAATGATTTGAAATGCTGTGGAAGAAGGCGGTCTCATGACGTCCCCGCACCGAGTTGAGGTAATATTTTTGCGAACACGCTTGAAAGATGATGAGTTGCTGTGGTGGTGTTATTCTATAGTTGATACGGTCAAGAACATTCTTTTTGCAGATTTAACCCACATATTTCACTTAAATGTGACTGTTAAGGATGTGACAGAGATTTGAAATGATTTGAAAGCTGTTTAGCTGGATGTGGTAAAATAACAGGCAATTAACCATTTATTTTGTAGCAGAAATAATTTTAATTTTTCAGACCACAAGATCCGACTCTAAATGGCATTTAGGCAATTAATAATGTCACTCTGACTGAAAGAAGGCCGAAGAACACACTTGTAGACACAGCAGAATGATCTGTTTTTGGGCCAATAACATAAAATCTTAGTTGACGTGCGATGTTAATTGTCAAGTTATTAGCTTTTACAGACGATTACACTTTTTTAAGCTATTACCAGTTGAGTGTCATACGTCAACTGTATACAGTAAGTAAAGTGGAATTTACCCAAACTAAACAAAAATTGATCGTGTTGATAAATTATACCACTATTTTTGATTTTATATAGAATACAACTGAAATCAGAAAAATTGCAATAAAATAAAAACCAATAATATCGAGAAGAACTTGGATTGAATAGATAATGTCATGATTATTTGCCCAATCAATTCCAAATGTCAGCAATTCCATCACTAAAATCTATTCTTATGAAGGACCTACCGCAAAGTTTAGTATGGGCGTAGTTTTTTGAAGGGTTTATGCCACGATCCATTTTTTGGTATTCCAATCTCTATCAGTAGCATACTTACCAAATCTTAAATTTAAATCTCTAATAGAAAATAAGATATGACCTTTCAAAATGCTAAATTGCATAGGTGGTGACACGAAACTTTTCCTAATCGTAACCTAATTTAGCACAAGAAAGTCTCATTAATGGTAGATAGAGTGTTTATATAAACATGTCTGTAAACAAAATTTCCTATACGAAAAATGTCTACAAAGACAATATTCTACACGAAATTACCTTTGAAGATATTATTCTATATGAAAGATGTCCCTAGGTATATTACATTTTTTCACGTTAGAAGAACACATTTCTATGCAAAAAAAAAAAAAACACTGTTCTTTGTGAAAATTGCATATGAAGACAATGACAGCGCTTATCTGTACCAAAGGTGTCCATAAAGGCACTTTTATACACGAAATGCTATGACAAATGCCCATGAAGACCTTTTTCTATTTGAAAAGTGTCCATGAAGACACTTTCCTATAAGAAAAGGTGTCCATGAAGATTTGTGTAGAAGACTCTTTTCTAATGAAAAAGGTGCATAAAGACACTTCTTATATGAAAAGCGTCCATGAAGGTACTTTTCTGCATAAAAATTGTCCGTGAAGACACTTTTCTATATAAAAAGTGTCCATGAAAACACTTTTCTCTATGAAAAATTGTCCATGAAGACACTTTTCTATACCAAAAGTGTCCATGAAAACACTCTTTTCTATGACAAATGTCTATAAAGACATTTTCCTATATGAAAAGTGTGCATGAAGATACTTTTCTATATGAAAAGTGTCCACGAAGACAGTTTTCTGTATGAAAAGTGTCCATAAAGACACTTCTCTGTATGAAAAGTGTCCATGAAGACACTTTTCTATGTGAAAAGTGTCCATGAAGACACTTTTCTATATGAAAAATGTCCATAAAGATACTTTTCTATATGAAAAGTGCTTATAAAGACACTTTTCTATATGAAAAGTGCTTATAAAGACACTTTTCTATATAAAAAGTATCCATGAAGACACTTTTCTACATGAAAGCGTCCATAAAGACACTTTTCTACATGAAAAGTGCTCATAAAGACACTTTTCTATATAAAAAATGTATCCATAAAGACTCTTTTCTATACGAAAAGTGTCCATGAAGTCACTTTTCTATAGGAAAAGTGTCCATGAAGGTACTTTTCTATGTAAAAAGTGTTCATGAAGATACTTTTCTATATAAAAAGTATCCATGCAAATACTTTCCTATGTGAAAAGTGCCAATGAAGACACTTTTTTGTATGATAAATGTCCATTAAGATAAATTTAAAGGAAAAAGCTACAAAGTTTAATCAAGAAATTCATGAATTTTTAGCGTAATGTTAGAATTTTTGTCAAAAAAACAGAAAATTGTTTTACCAGTTTTGTAAAATGCGTACATTACATGTTTTTATATGAAAAGTTTCCCTGAATAGATTTTCGGTTTGAAAAGGTTGCGCTAATTGAAAGTGTACACAAAAATTCCTTTCTATTCAAGGATCGCGTGCATTTTTTCTATGAAAAGTGTCCATAAACACAAATTTCTATGTGGGGTATCTGCAACAATGTTTTGAATAAATGATAGTCGTCTTTGTGTAGTCTATCTAAGATGACATTTTTTCATACAAACTAGGGCTTAATTCGCAAAATTCAAAATTGTTAA
Organism: Philornis downsi; assembly: GCA_019455685.1. Classification (NCBI taxonomy): domain Eukaryota; kingdom Metazoa; phylum Arthropoda; class Insecta; order Diptera; family Muscidae; genus Philornis; species Philornis downsi. Next base: position 572,197 of record JAHXMU010000252.1, read on the forward strand.
TAACGACATTTTTGTCATATGAAGAGCGTCGATGAGGTTAGTTGTTTTATAAAATATGAATGTTGTATGAAAAATTATAAATTGCTGCACTTTTCTACGTGAAATGTGTTGATTGTAGCACTTTACTATATGAAAGGAACATATAACAATACTATTCTATATAGAAAAATCTGGCATCTTTTCACGATTTCGATAAATATCTTCTAAGTAGTATATTGATGCTGATACAGTACAAGTATACATAGCTTTCTGGATTCGTAAAATGTTTGTTAAGTTGTTCAACATTGTAATTATAACTTTCACGAAATATCGTTAAAAGCACTTTATTTTCCTCTTTTTGATTTTTGAGTAGGTCCAGTTGAAGAATTTGTCACACTATATTTATTATTAATTGAAATGCAAATGTCGTTTCGATTAACCACCAGTTAAATGAAATGCTAGAGACTTTGTAATATAATAAAAATACTAAAAAAGACTCTTAACATGTGACACATTCCCTTACAAATGCTTCACCAACTTTTTGACTTCTATTTCATCCAACTACCGCCTCATTCTTTAAGTGAAATCCTCTGTTTTGAATACTTAAATGGTTAACATATACTAAATTGTAGAAAATAGTCGATAAAACATTTACAAATATATTTTTATGGCTTTATTGATATCTGTCACCAGGACTAGCTAGCTTTCAGATAATCCTCGCAGTCAAATTTTTCAGTGCTCTCTCAAATCGTAGATATAGTACATTGAGTTATCAAATATAACAAATTTATGATGAAATAAATTAACCGCCATGATAATAATTGACATTTCTATTGTGAAGACTAACCAAAATAGCCCAGCGAACGTGTCTACTGAATGGCGGCAAACGAGTATCCCTAATAGCACCAACATAATGTAACGGCGATATCCAACACAATGAACTGTCAATAACCTATTAGAGTATGCATTTTTAAAGATAAGTATCCATAAGTATGTAACAAAGTTAGAAGATAAAAAAAAAAAAAAAAACAAAAAAACGTAAGTTTATGAATACAAAATACGAAACAATAGAGACAAACTTGTTGTTTCATTGGGAAATACAAAAGAAGCCTTAGCTGACGATCAACTTTCCCAAAGTAATACTCATAAATATATCAATTTTATGTCTCGAATTTCAATGGTATAACAAAGGTCTTGTTGTAGCTGCTCAAATATATTTTGAATTGAATTAACTCGACACGATTTCAATTAAATGCTGATTAAAACTAATGCATTTTTCTGAAGAAACTTCCATAGATGTCATTCTTCTCTAATCATTTCTTTCGGACAAAATTAAGTTTGATACGAGCACAATTTTGTTGAGATAATGATATGATCGTTTGCTACGATTTTTCTTAACCATTCTGGACATGGGACACACCTTCCTGTTACCTTTTCGAGTGAAGACAATAAGATGTCAACGTTTGCAAGAGAAACAAAGTGACATGTATGGATGCAACGCACAGTGGGAAATGATCAAAGAAAAAATATTCTGTATGCCTTGTATGCATAATCTATGTGGAAAGGTTGTTCCCAGTCTAAGTGTGGTTGAGAAAGTTATGACCTTTCGGGACGCATAACGTGTTTTTTAATTAGATGCAAAGGCTTACAAGTTAAAGCTGGAATCATTAGCAGTATTAGTTTTAATTGGATTGCATGAAATATTTGATCAAATATGCAAGATTAAATATAAATATGTGTTTAAATATTAATCAGCAGAAAATTGTCTACTGAGATATGGAAGATGATTACTACGATATTTTCCACAGAAATACCATTTTTGGAATATATTGGAAGCAAAAAATTTAAGCGTTAGGATAAAGAAGAAATTCAAAGATTTGTAAAATAATATGTATTACATTTTATTTTTGGAAAACATCAAGTTTTTGCTCCAATGTTGTAAGCCTTTCCAAGAAAAAAGAACTTGCTGATAGAATAAAAATAAATCTATTTGTAACTTTTTAGTACAGGGTGGCGCAATAGAACGTGCATATTGCATCATCTTTTTTTGCAGGGTAGAAAAGGTGAGGGCGGGGGGCGCCTACATTGTTGGGTTGGCGGCTCATGGAGTTTTAGTCGCTATGAATCACTTCGACGGGAAGCGTCGCGCATTTTACGAGAACTCTCGTTCATATATTCCTACTAGGCGACTGTATTGTGCTGAATATGGACTACGGCGAATTAGTGAAGCTCTGAGTGCTAGTTTAATTAAAATATGGGTAAAGCGTTTTGAAGAGACCGGTTCAACATTTAAACCACAAGCAAATGGTCGCCCAAGAACATCTAGGACCGAAGACAATGTTGAGAGAGTTATGGAGTCAGTACGAGGAAATCCACAAATGTCGACTCGCAAGAGATCGTCTGTCTTACAATAATCGCGACGAAGTTTGCAACGAATTTTAACATTGAATCTTAAACTGCATCCATATAAGCTGCAATTAACACAAGAATTGAAAGAGTCTGACTTCGTAGCAAGGCTCGCATTTGCTAATGAAATCCTTAATCGATTTTCCAATTTTGACAATATCCTTTTCTCTGACGAGGCTCATTTCCTTATGAGTGGGTTCGTTAACCGTCAAAATTGTCGTTACTGGAACAGTGAAAATCCCAAAATCAAACACCAGAAACCATTGCATAATCCCAAAGTGACAGTATGGGCAGCAATTTCTGGCAGAGGAATAATTGGTTCTTTTTTCTTCGAAAATGCGCGGGGCCAAAACGTCACGGTTAATACGGAACGCCATGTTGAGATGTTGGACGGATTTTTGACTCCAGAAATTGAAAGTTCAAGAATAGTGAATTCCAGAACTTGGTTCCAACAAGATGGAGCTACCTGTCACACATCAAATGACTCCATGGCGGTGGTGAAGCAGATGTTCCCTGGCAGACTGATTTCGAAAAGAGGTGAGCCCCCACGTAGTCCAGACTTGACGCCTCTTGACTTTTTTTTGTGGGGATACTTCAAAAACATCGTTCAGCTCAAGTAGAATATCCGTGGTGAAATGGCAGCCATTACACCAGTATTACTGAAGAAAGTTTTCAATAATTTTCGTTTGCGGTTAGAGGAGTGCCGTCGTAGAGAGGGTCACCATTTAGATGATGTTATTTTTAAAAAATAAACGCCATTTATTACTCTACAATGCCTTAGATTTATTTTAACCATACCTTTTGTATTTATTTTTTAATCTATTTTTTAAATATGCACGTTCTATTGCGCCACCCTGTATTTATGTGATTTATTTTTACAAATGTGACGAGGAGACAGAAATTCAAATTGCTATTTATTTTCTAATCGATTGGAAAGTATTTAACAATTAGAATAGTTATCTTTGTTTAAAATGTCGTATTGGGAGACACCACTTTCTGAGCACAACTCACCGCCGGATGTTTTGTTTCCTAGAATGTTATTGATGATAAATATAACGTGTCATTAAGACCCGTTCCTATTGGTTTTTTTTTACTTTTTTTATTTCTCCTAATCAATTTCATCAAATTGAACACCAGGCGCAGGAAACAACGTCGCACAGTGGTGCCAAATGGGAAACCCCTAAGCAGCTAAAGAATTACTTTTTGAAGCAACAAAACTTGTGTTTTTTGGGTCGCTGAAGCAAATTATAATACTGTCGAAGCTCTAAAAGGTAGCACACAAAGATATATTGGAGAAAAATCACATTTTTAGTCCTAAAAACATCATTTTATTGTGGTAAAATAAAATAAATGATAAAATATATAAAAAATAAAATCGCTCTTTCAAAGAAGAAGTTGATTAACAAAACAAAAAAAAGAACTTAATTCTAATCATCCAGCAACAAATATAAAGCTTTAATGCTTAATTCAGTTTTATTCTTTTTTAAACTTGGTCTCAAATGGGAAATAACAGGATCAGATGAAACCAAAATGCTGTTGAAAACATGTTCATTGGTTTTGCAGGTGGCATTAAAAACTCAAAGAAAGTCAAGAACGAGTTGAACATAAATATCGCCCATGGAGGCTATCAATTTGTTCCGATGAAAGTCACATCCAACAAATCCGGGAGTTAATACTTCTGAATGACGTTCTCTGTACATTCGGTAATCCTTATTTCTTCGTTCTTGAGCTTCCTCCGATAAAATGCCCAAGGGAATGCAGCTTGTTCTGTCATGTCTGCACCATGAAAAAGAACTTTATGGACAGTGCACACTGTGGTAATTCACAAATCTTGCTAGAAAAAACTAAACCAAAAATGTCTGGCAACATTCCTTCTGATCATTTAATGAGCGCCTCAATACAATAGTTAACTGTAATTCAGTTTTCGTTGGCTTGTTTTTAGCTCTGATTAAGAAAAATTGAGCTTTAAAGTCAGTTGTTGTCAACAGGTGTATTCAGATTTCAAAGAGAAGCTTATTACTTGTATGACTTTGCTCTATGATTAACAATTGGCAATGATTTTATTGTCATAATTTTTTTTATTATTATTAAGCTTTATTTCAAGAAAATATATTACAATTTTCATTTAAATATTTCCATTGTAAGTATTAAAAAAAAAATTTTTTTTTTTTTGAGAAGTTCAGAAAATGCAAAAAATAAAATATTTCCTTTTTTCAAGTAGAGTTAAAGCTATTTATTCCGGATAGTTCCGGTGTAAATCTATATTTTGGGTAATCTTTCAAGTATTCGCTTTAAGGTAAATCAAAAACATCTTGCGCATTTTTGCGACTGCCATACATTTTTTTCACTTTTCACCAGTATGACTCTTTCGAGAAAGGACATTTATGAAGAATGGATAAAAACTCCCAAAATACATCGCAAAGACGCCTTATTGCAATTAATAATGATTAGATATGGTCTTCAAGATATACCAGAAGACGTGAAAAGAAATCTTAAGGCAAACATAAATATTATTTGTTTTAAGCTGGCCGAAAAATGTATAAAAAGTGGAAGACATCGTGACCGTTTCTTAACATCAAATTCAATTTGGCTGAACCGTATATATTGCCTAAAAGTGTACAACCAAAAAGTTGTAAGAAAACTGGAAGAAAACCGAAAAACTTTGATGACTGTATATACATGAAGATCGGACTAGAGAATTAGTACCGTTCTATCGACATTTCTCAGAGCATCGTGCATGTTCGATGTCAAAATTACCGGAACGGATTCGACGAAACTAATATTATGCATGATTACCTGCTACAGTATTACAGATTATAAATATTATTGACATTTTTCGCCACCTAGTCTGCGTTTTTGCCTTGACGGAAGAAGAATTTTAACAAGCGTTGTATTTGCTTCTTTTTGTCATCCATCTTCGACACACGCCCGAACAAAGCTGACTCAACCAACTGCTATAAATACAAAATCTAATATTTCTAATGCCATCTGACGTAACGCAATCGTGAGATACAGATTACTAAAACCATTTATTGGAAAAAATGGATTTCCCTTTGCTATGTGTACCTAAGTGTTTTTCCCCCACAATGCATAAATTATGTTCTAATATTGAACTATAAAGGCGACAATAAAACCAAAAAAAAAACAATTTCCAATGTATAAAACAGGGGGCAGCTCCTGATATTCAATAAGCTTACACGCATTCAATTTTTAAACTCACTCAAGGGGCTCTACAGTTTAACGACGATTCCGAATTATTCGATTATTATTATGGCGATTATTCGACTACTCGAAATGTTCGTAAGATATATTAAGTTAACCACCGCTCAAATAATGTTATATGACTGTGTTAGGCATTGAACCCACAGTCATGCGAACGATAGCCGTGCTCGGTCATAAGGCGATAATAAATACTTGAAAATATATGAAAATATTTTATTTGACATCTGGCAATGGAGATCATCTATATGTTTATTGTTGGATTTTAAATTCACATTACTTATTTACTTACTTAAAGCTCCCTGCGCTCTATTCAGACTACCATTGTACAGAATGGCGCAAAATACATAAATTCTATCTATTACACTGCTTCCGATTTAATTTATTCGTATTTGCAAACGTTTATTGAATGTCTACAAATCAGATTTTGATAGGGAAAACATTTGCTAAACTTTCAATGAATCATTGTAAATATAAACCTTAGTACGTCGAGCGGTAACTTTAGGCTCACTTGGAAAGATTACTTGTAAACAAAATTATTCCACATTCTTAAAAAGTGTAGAGCTCTAACATACATAAATAAAAAAGTTAAGGTAACAGATGACATCATTCGCAATAATAAAAGCACCTTCTGAAGGGACGATTACTTTTGTGCCGCCCTGTACCTGCACATAAATGCAGCTTAAACATTAAGAACGTGCTAGAAGGTGAAATATTAAAGATGTCAATTATAATGCTCCTCTCAACAGCAGCTAGATCTCTAGTAATAATAGGCCGATTATTACCGGTTATTATAAGTGAACCCAGCCACAACCAAAAGAACTTTAATCTGCTATTACTAAAGCAAATTATCAATATTCATTACATCTTTACCAAATGTATTCCAAAAAACAAGAAAGATGATGTTAGACTATGAATGGAAATGTATATCAGCAGGTGGAGATACACATTTCCATATTTATTACTTTCAAATTCAAATTCTTGTTGCATATATTTGTTAATTTAGATCTTGATTTCGGTTTTCCTATAGCCCAGTGTCCAGGCAATATATGATTTTCCATTGTACCTTTACAGAGTTACAATCGAATACCGTTCGAGATTAATATTTTGTCATTTTCCTTTCATTTATTAACAAAGATGTGATCAGGTGAGCTTTTCTTCATTGGCTTTTGAGAAGCATGAATGATGGGTAGTTATAGAGCGGTCATAATACGAGATCAATTTAGTAACAAATTTATTTAGTTTCTTTTGGAGACCGAATGGACGTATAGTTTCGGCTAAGCTTGGATTAAAAGTGACATTTCTTTTGAAATACTTCGTTTATTTTATTCTCGATTATGTTGACCTACAATTTTGTCGTGTGTATCGTTTGGAAAATAGTTGGCTTCACACTCTGCCGAGGGAGTGTCCATACAATCGTTGATTATTTCGTTAAGATATGTGAAAAGGAAAAGTCTGGTAGTCAGTTTGTCAATAACTCACGTTATAGTTTCTTTAATTGTTAATAGTTTCTTATGTCAGCTTAACAGGTGGAGATAATACTTAATGATAAATATGCAGAAGGACTGTTCACAGAAAACTTGATGTAATGAAGTATATAAAAAATAATATTATACCCATATTGGAATATTCAAAATTTATTCCGAAGTAATGAACATTTAAAGGAAAGTAGCTTCAATTTTGATCTGGGAAACAATTGCATAATTCTGTGTTTCATAGGTAATGTGCTCTGTTATTTAAAAAATTGCAAAATAGTTTTGCAAACTAGTCTAAAGATCTAAATATACAATTAGAGATAAATATCCATGTAATCGCATTAACTCATATTCGAGTCCGTATAACTATCGTGTTCGTGTCTTAAGTCTTTCATTTCAATGACCACAGTACGTGCGGCAAACTATTTGCTTGCAAGACAACCACAATAAAATATAAACATTTGACAATCGAACAACCGAAGCAAAACAAACATTGTAGCAACAAAAACTTAAATTTCAAGTTCATGACAAATATTTCACGTGCTCTACAGCAGACTATCCAAAAACATTGACTCTAGCATTTGGAAATAATAGAAGGCAATAAACATTATGAAACATTTGCGAGATTTAGCTTTAACGTCAACTTCGGTCGATTACAAATGAAGCTAACATCGACGGCTTCTTCGGTATAAACCTATAAAACAGTATTCAAACAGTAGCATTCAATAGCCTATATAATTGAGTTCATTCCGTGGTACGACAAAGCCTATATTAAATGTATATTTTATAGGGGAATCCCTTGGAATGTTTTTGTTTATCCAGACGAAAACGTTAGGCACTTAGTTAGGTAGAAACAATTGAGAGAACTTGATTAAATGTTATTTATTAACATAAAAACAATATCATGTAGGGACAAATTCTACGATATTGTGAGTTTATTTAATTATCGAGTTGTTCGAAAAGTTGTTTGTTTGGTTACTTCGTTAGTTCACTATTCGTCACTTCTCATGACGTAGAGCGTTCCTTCAAACACTATCATAACTTCCCTCCCACCCCTTCTCTAAATTGTTTACTATTGTTTATTTGTGTTCTCGCTTTAGTCGTGAATGGTTATAGCATTTCAAAAAAAATAAAAAAGTTTAAAAAGTGGAGAAAATACACGAAAAAGAGCATTCTGAGCATAGGTTAGGTTAGGTCAGTACTGCCACACTGAATAGACAGACTCACTTAGGCTGCACAGCCCATTGTGATACCACGGAAACTATAGATATGGATGTCCTTAGTTTCCCCCGTTGAACCATCTTGAGCGCCTGAAGAAGCTCTTAAGTCAGACAATATCTATGTCATCCAGATCTCCTAGGTCATAGGCCTAGGTTTTAGGCGTATTATGGTGTATTATTTTCAAAAAGGAAAAGCAACTAATGACGCCAGCCGAATAATAAAGTTTGTTTATGAAGAAAATAGACCAAATGAAAGAACGTGCCAGAAATGGTTTATAATATTTTCTACGGGCGACTTCTTCGTAACAGACGCTCCCAGATCAGGAAAACCTAAAGAAATTGTTTCCGAGAAGGAGGGAGATTCAATTATTGTTAATCCCAGTGCAACAGTTAGGCAAATAACTAAAATAATCAAAAAATCAGTCTCAGCCGTTCACGGAGTCATAAAAGAGCTCGGATTTGTGAACACCCTTGATGGGTGGTTACCTCACTCTCTCACCGAGGCCAACCGCCTGAGTCGCGTTGACGTCTGTGATAATCTAAGAATAGGAAATAACAAGACACCATTTCTTAAGAACCTCATTACAGGGAATAAAAAATGGATAGATAGTCTACAACAATGTAACACGGCAAAGATCATGGGGGAAACCAAATGAGCCCCTTCAATCCACCTCTAAAGCGGATCCTCACCCCTGGAAGGTAAAGATGCCGATTTGGTGGGACGTTAAAGTTGTAGTATTTTTTGAGCTTCTCCCACCAAAACAAATGATCAATGTGGACTACTCCAACAATTAGATAAATTGAAGGCAACACTGGAAGAAAAATGGCTGAGGCTCATCAATCGGGGAGACGTCATCTTCCACCATGACAACGCCCGTCCTCACACTGTCTTGCCGACCCATCAGAAACTGTCAGAGCTTGGATGGGAAGTTTTACCTCACCCCAGATCTCGCCCCGTCCGAATATCACCTATTTCGCAGCCTGAGCAACCACTTAAAGAGTTTGAATTTCCATAACGATGAGGAAGTGACAAATCGAATTCAACGCTTTTTTTTCAGAAAAACCAAACAAGTTTTATAAGAGAGGAATTAAAAAGCTTCCAGAGAGGTAGAAAGAATATATTAGAAAAAGAGGGAGATTATTAAAAAATAAATAATTAAAATTTAAAAGCAAAATTAAAATAAAAAAATTAAAATTAAAATTAAATTAAAATTAAAATAAAATTAAAATAAAATTAAAATTAAAATTAAAATAAAATTAAAATTAAAATAAAAATAAAAATTAAATTAAAATAATTGTTTTCTTGTATATAAATTTGTAAAAAAAAAAATCTTTTAAAAACCGACTGAACTTTCCGAACAAGCCGATAGATATCGAAAATGTTATCATCTATGTTTATATTCGATGGAAGGAGGGAGGGAGGGAGACGCTTAGTTGTATACAGATTTATAATAAATAGACAGAGCATTCATACAGCGCCGATGATCACATATATCATTTGTCTGGCAGCTCAACTGGCTAAACCCAAGCTCAGTACATTGAATATTATATGGCCACTTTTGTAAGGTTATGTGGGTCGAAAACTATTAACTCGAAAAAAAATATATACGCTAAATTGCAAATCTATTTTCGTGAAACCGTTAAATTAGTTTAAAAATTACTTCTTGGTTTTTAGAAGAGTCCAACATCAAGCCGGGGGAAGATTAACATAAAAAATGAGGTATTCATTATGTCACGAAACTCGAATTGATATCTAATACCGCTACTATTATTTTATATCCTGCAGACTGCAGACACTAAATTATAAGAACAATTGTAAATTTACATGATTTTTGACCCATTTAATTAGAGGCTCTTTTTGCCTTTTCAAGAACATTCTTTTGACAGTATTTAGCAAATAACAAAAGAAATAACCATAAGAAATTTGGTTCCCATCTTTGCGGTTGCCGTTGAAATCCCTCAGAAGTCACATCTCTCCCAGCCAGGCATAAATAATGTAATTCTATTAGCAACAATTTCCACAACAGTTTGAGACACAAATTTCAGGCGATTTCGGTGGCACATAGAGTGGTCTAAGGCATTAGTCTTGCAGTAGCTTCATGCCAACGTCGAATATTTTTTAAACCCCTGATATCAATAATGAAATATATTTCGTATCAATAAAACATAAAATCTTAGCTCTCTTGTAAATGTCCAACATATTTTTCGCAATTCAATTTTCAACACTTTCATATAGAAAAGAATTGTTAAAATTGGCTGAAAAATCTAAGTTAATTTGAATACGAGATTTCAGTACGAGATACAGTATTGTGCAAACAAAATATCTCTAGTGATCATAGTACGGTTGAAACAAAGTTTTGTAAAGAGGATCTGAAGCAACAAATAGTCTTAAAATTTAGGGGAGTATACAATTTGAATCCATTTTAGCATAGAATAGCACCGAGAATTTATCATTTACAACCCGTTTAAAGGAATTGTCAAAATTCATTGTGACATCTGTTCTATACAGACGATGACTTTAATAGCGACCTGTCATTCTTTTTATTTGAAGTGGTCGATTTTGTCAGTTTAATTCAAGTGCGTTTTGCAATTTTTGCAATAACAATATTGGGAGCAAAATTTGAGACAAAATTTGAAACAAATTTTGTATTGCAAATTGAATTTCATGCGCCAAATCTCCGAAAATGTTACAGAAGTTTTACGGTAAAATCGGTTTTACTGAAAAGGCGTGTTTTCAAAAACACGGGTAAATGGAGAGAAATTGTGATCGAAAATTAATATCATGTAGAGATAAATTCTATGATATTATGAGTTTATTTAATTATCGGGTTGTTCGAAAAGTTCGTTTGGTTAATTCGTTAGTTCACCATACGTCACTTCTCATGACGTAGAGAACTGCATCTCGCGAATCAATTTACATTGTTGTTTGGTTATGAATAGCGTTGCCTATCGACTGCATCCCAAACACCTGAATTTTCTTGAAAACTTCAATCCCGTAAACGTCACTGATGATATGCTAAGACTGGTTAATGCCGACCCCACAATCGTAAACGCATTATAACCGGTAATGAGACATGGGTTTACAAATCTGACAAGCGAGCTCGTGAAAAGTCGCATTCCAGCTAAACCGAAACCGAAAAAAACAAACCGTCAGAATTGATCAAAAGTCAAGGAAATGTTGATTGTCTACTTTCATTACCAAGATGTTGCGCAATCGAAATTCTTGCCAAAAGACTAATCAATAATATTGTGTAAGTGTTTTGTGTCATTTACGTGAGCAAATTCGTCGAAAAAATCAAAAATTGTGGAAAAAAATTCACGGATTTTGCTCCATGTTAACGCTTCGTATAACAAGGCCATCATTGTGAAGGAATTTCTGATCAATAACTCAACAAGTATCACCGAATTATCATCATATTCAATCGATATAGCTCCATTTAACGGGTTTCTCTTTCCAAACTTCGAGGCAACCATATCCAGTCGATAAAAGACGTAAAGGTAAGAACTAATGACTAACGAATTAGAAATATTTTGTTATTTATTGATTTTTTGCTTAAATATATATTCTAGAAACTGGAACTTCAACTTTGACACTTTTGTAACCTTTTCTTTAATACGCATTGCTTAGAAGAACATACGAGGTGTGATAAAAAATAACCGTTATTTTCAATTTTTCCAAAAAGTATTTATTTATTCATCAATTTCTGTTTTATTTCCTTTAAAGTAGTCCTCCTCGGACACACTTGTGCCAGCGTTTCTTCTAATCCTCAAAACAATTCTAAAACGCGCTTTTTGGTATTGCCAACAGCTCCTGTTTCGATTTTTCTTTTCTCAATCGTAGCAAAACGCTTTCCTTTCATCGGTGTCTTCAGTTTTGGGAAGAGGAAAAAGTTAGCGGAGGCCAAGTCCGGTGAATACGGTGGTTGAAACATGCTTGCGGTTTTGTTTTTGGCCAAAAACTCACGCACACGCATTGATGTGTGAGCTGATGCGTTATCATAGTGCAAAATCCATGATCGGTTTTTCGACAATTCTGTGCATTTCTGACGAATTGCTTCGCGCAAAAGGCGCATAATTTCAAGGTAGTATTCCTCATTGATCGTACGACCTTGCGACATAAATTCATGATGCACCACGGCGTTGCAATCGAAGAAAACAGTGAGCAAAACCTTCACATTTGACCGAACTTGACGTGCTTTTTTCGGTCTTGGCTCTTCCGGACGCTTCCATTGGGATGATTGGGCTTTGATTTCAATGTCATAGCCATACACCCATGATTCGTCACCAGTTATGACCTTTTTGATGAAATCTGGATCGTCGTTGACGACGTTCAACAGCTTCTGAGCGACGTTCTTGCGACGTTGCTTTTGCTCAAAATTTAGCAATTTTGGAACAATCTTCGCTGCCGCACGTTTCATGCCTAAAACATTCGTAGAAATTGAATTGCATCATCAGCAACCTCTCTAATAGTGATTCGACGATTATACAAAATCATTTTCTTCTGCTTTAATGTTTTCATCGGTTGTTGACGTGCTCGGGCGACCAGGACGAGCATCGTCATTGACATCTTCTCGGCCTCCCTTAACCGGTTATATTACAATTGAACTTGTGTTCTGCTCATAGTAGACTCGCCAAACGCCACAGTCAACATTTCAAATGTCCTTGCACATTTAATTTAATTTTTTCCACAAAACTCAATACAGTTTCTTTGATCCATTTTTTCGAATAGTAAAAAATCGAAGAGCACACCAAAATACGACTGAGGACCACATCAAAAACAAACTGACAATCCAAAATAGCTGATATTGTCAACATACATATATATAACAGACATGTGTACCAACATAACAGAATGCGAAAATCGAATATACGTAACTCACGAAAATTGAAAATAACGGTTATTTTTTGATCACACCTCGTATCTAGAATTGAGATGCAGCAGGCTAACAATAATAATAGTAATAATAATGTGCTCATTCTGATATCGTCGGTGCTATAACTGTGTGTCCGATTTAGGCATTGAAATCATAATTACTAAAAAAATTACTAATTAAAAAAATTTACTAAAAGAATTGAGTGACATGAAACATTTCGTTAAAGAAATGTAATGTATTCAGCAAAGAATATAATTTAGATCCCACTAAAACAACCCAAAATAAAAGTTATGCAGGGGATTACGAATGTTACTTATTAATATAATATATTATATTTTCTTTTTGTTTCCAGAATACTACTTCTATATGTTTTTATGCATCACATATGTGACCCCACAATGGGATCCGAGATGGTTTATGAGATATTGGCAAGTCAGAAGTGTACCCAAATCTATCGGGAACAAAACTCCTGTACATTCGTAATCCTGTAAGCACAATGACTGCAGATGGGTGCTGTAAAATAGACAGGATGCTTTTAAAAGTTATTAATTCAGAAAGGCCGCTCTAGTGGGTAAATCACAACAGTTATCTACGATGACGTATGCCGGCAAAATGAAGTCAGCATAAAAACATAACATAAAGGTTTGAAAAAAAACTAATGCAATTGTCGACAATCTAAGAAAGCTGATCACGACCGTTGGCAACGAACCAGCAATAAATATCTATCAGCTCCTAACCACACTTATAGCCTAAATTATATCATAGCCATTATTGGAATCAAAACATATCAGATGCTGTTTTCAAAAAAGGCGATCTAAGTGCGAGCAGAAACTCTAATGGAATCAGTTTTTTACCCTTCCCACATAAGAAGATTTTATTCCATACGGCTTTATTAGACTTAATCAGTACCTGTTTAGACCTAATAAATCAACAATTTATCAAATGTTCTGACTGCTGCCAAATCCTGAAAATCCCAAGAAAAACATTTATATCTCATTTCATCTTTCAAATATCTTTAACTATTTTCATTATTTAAATAAATCTTCTATTTTTCTTCTATTTTTATGTTTATTCCCAAAAGATAAAAACCAACACAAGAAGTTTTCATGCTTTCCATTTCAAATCACAGTTTATCGAAAGAACAAAAGACTGAGAAAACAAACCTGCTTTAAACAATATGCCCCCAATAGATCAGTGTCACAGCGAGTAACACAAAGGCATAGCAACAAAAGACTTCAACAAAGAACCTTGAACAAAGAAATAACCCTTTCCACACTCTAGTCAGAACAAACAAACACACCACAAAGGGCACAAAAATACGTACAATGCTGTAATGCTCCTTTTATACGTACAACACCCAACAGTACCCTTCGCAGTTACCAGGCAATGAGACCATTCGCAGAAGTTCTTTGCAAATCTCATTACACGGTGAATGAACAAAAGGATATTATGAATCAGGTGTTGGTTCAAATACTCATACAAATACAATCTGTTAGATAACCGTTTGCAGAATTCTGAGATAGAGCGGATTGTATTTGAGATTTAAGTTCGCAGGGCGTTAACTGCTATGAGGTAATACTTTCGCAATATACACACTCTTCTGGGGGTGATTGATAATCCTTTATGGTTGAAGGTGACCTGGGGCACAAACAAAAGTGTGTGTGTGTGTGTCAGGTACCTGCTATAATCTAAAGAAAAACTACTGCGAATTTTAAAAGGAACGCCTTGTGTTGTGCGATTATATAAAGTTGTCACTACGAGGGCGGTCTTAAAACTAGCCGACTTGACGTATAGGTGGTGTCAGTAGTTTGAAAAGAAAATATTTTGGTGAAAATTTGCAAGCTTATAAAATATATGTTTTAAGTTTCAGTGAGCCATGTTGTTTAGTATTATTATTTGAGCCATCAAAAGTATACGATTTCAGTGAATTTGTAACCGGGGAAACAATTGATCACCGTAATGGAATTCAATATTTCCATTTGCAAGGTCTTAGTCTAACCAATATTAAAGCCGAGCTAGATACTACTCTAGGGGAGTTTGCTCCTTTGTTTACGACTGTAAAATATTGGGTTAGGGTTCCCTCTTTTTTATGCGTTATCCTGTACCAAATAGTAAATGAGAAAACAGAAACAGTATCGACAATTGACACTTTCTGGAAAACCAGGATACTTTATATGCCATAGTTGTAGCATTTTTCTACATGCTTTAGCAGATATGGAATTGGAAGGAAAATCATATTCTTTCTAAAGAAGATGGAAAAAAGAAGAAACGGATGTAAAATTTCAGTTCTTATAAAGAGTGTCCCAACAAGAACGCAAGATTTAAATTTGGCGCCATTCGAAGTGTCATAGTTTGACATTTGAATACTTGAGGTGTACCTTGCTAGTAGAAGGTACGAGGTTAGTAAAAATGGAGCGCTACACGAATGAACAACGCATTCTCATTGTGAAATTGTTTTACCAAAATGATGAAAGTTCTGAGGCTACAGTTGGCAAATTGCGATCAATTTGGGGTCACGATAATGCTCCAAAAGAGTGAACTGTAAAGAGATTAATGGATAAATTTGCCAAAACTGGGTCTTTTAGTGATGTAAAGACAACAACGCGCCTTGGACCAGGTCGATCGACCGAAAATGTCGCAGCTGTACGTGATGATGTCACTCAAACTCCATCCACCTCGATTCGACACCGAGCTCAGCAAATTGGTGTCTCCAAATCCACTATGCAGCTAATTTTGACAAAAGATTTACATCTTTATGCATACAAAGTTCAATTGACTCAGGAACTGAAGACCATGGACAGCGAAGGGAGTTCGTTAATCGGGTATTGGAGAGACAACATGAAAATGCTGATTTTGCCAATAAAATCATCTTCAGTGACGAGGTCCATTTCCATCTTGGTGAATTCGTCAATAGACTGAATTGTCGCATTTGGGGTGAGGAAAATCCTGGAGTGATTCACGAGAAGCAAATGCATCCTCAACGTGTCACTGTGTGGTGTGGATTTTAGGCTGGAGGAATCATTGCACCTTTCTTTTGTGAAAATGAGGCATGTCAAGCGCAAACAGTCGGTATCGTGAAATGCTAACCAGTTTTTTCGTGCCTAGAATTGAAGAAATAAATGTGGAGGGCATGTGGTTTAAACAAGACGGCGCCACATGTCATATAGCCAGAGAAACAATTCAATTGCTGCATTAGTCATTCCCAGGTCGTGTTATTTCGCATTTCGAAAACCAGAATTGGCCCCGTAAATCGTGCGATTTAACATCATTAGACTTTTTTTCTTTGGGGTTTTTAGAAGTCCATGGTTTACGCGAACAAGCCGATGACGGCTCAAGTCTTAAAAGAGGAAATTGGACGCTGCATTAATGAAATACCGCAGCATTTATGCAAAACGGCCATTGAAAATTTTATTAAAAGATCACGTGTGTGCCAGCAAAGCCGCGGCGGCAATCTGCTCGATGTGTTGTTCCATACATAACCTCATTCTGTCTACTTTACGATATAATAAAGTTTCACGATTTTTTTTTAAATATCTGTGTTTTATTTAAAATTTAAATCTTGCGTTCTTGCGTTCTTTATATTCCGGATTTGAATACAAAAGAGTCTATATCTGATCCTATCACTTTGGAATTTGTAATTTTTTGACAAAATTATAATCGTAATCCTTAAATGCTATAAACGCAAAAAAATTTGTATCTAACATTGGACTATCGAGCCACCTCTGGATTTCATGTATGAAATTTTCGTGCAAGTGGTGGCAAATGCCTCAGTATTGTTGGGAAGTGATGTAAAGTGTAAAGAATGCAAGACTAATCTTTATGTTATTTGTGCAATTACTTGAGATGGATGTTTTTAAAATCAGCGCATAATGCGTTTAGATCGCATTTGCTAATTATGTTTGTAAGGTGATGCACGTATTTTATTGTGTTGCCCCTAAAATCCTCAAAGAAATCATCGTCATAAGCTTAATTCACAATGATGTTATATATGCCATCGTCGGCAATTGGTGTGATTTCTTAATTTTTTATGGTCTCCGGTTATCCTCTGCTTGTCTGTGAGTAATCGTAGATTTAGGTCTTGATTCTGTCCGGTGTAAATTATTATCAATTATAAACAAAAAAATATTCACTTTTTATTTTGCTTAAAACTTTGGTGTCTCTGTTAAGTAAACGATTTGTTTACAATGTACGAGGTCTATCCCAGAACTAGCCGACGTAACAAAGAAGACGCAAAAAAAAGTTTAGAACAATTTTCTTTATTTTCCACCAGAATC
Source organism: Philornis downsi (assembly GCA_019455685.1). Lineage (NCBI taxonomy): Eukaryota > Metazoa > Arthropoda > Insecta > Diptera > Muscidae > Philornis > Philornis downsi. The sequence goes on from JAHXMU010000252.1 coordinate 589,644, forward strand.
TCCCTTTAACCTAATACGAACAGCCATAAAATGGTATTAAATAATCGCCGGCTAAAGGTGCGCGAACTAGCCCAAATGATAGGCGTTTCGAAAAGTAATATGCATTGTATATTGATCGCCGATTTGAGGATGAAAAGGCTGTGCTTAGAATGGGTGCCGCGATTGCTTTCTGTAGAGCAGAAACAGCATTTTGAAGATGTTTCAGTAGAGTGATTGGCGATGGCAATGTTTCATCGCAATAAAGCTAAACTTTTGCCTCTATTTATAACCATAGATGATGGGGAACACCACTTCATACCTGAGATAAAGAAACGGTCAAAGCAGTAGACTGAAATGGGAGGATCGTGTCCAAAGAAGGCGAAGACGGTTCCACCTGCAGGCAACATCATGGCATCTGTTTTTTTGGGGTGCGTATGGGATTATTTTTATTGATTATCTTTAGAAAGGAAAAACCATCAACGTTGAATATTATGATACTTTATCGCAGCGCTTAGGTGATGAAATTATGAAAAAAACTGCATTTGGCGAAAAAGAAAATGTTTCATCAAGGCAAAGCTCCAGTTCACGCATCCACTATTGCGATAGCCAAAAATAATGAATTAAAGGTCGAATTGCTGCATCAAGCACATTATTCGCCAGATTCAGCTCACTCGGACCATTTTCTATTTAGAAACTTCAAAAAATGGTTCGGTGGTAAAAGATTTGCTAACAATGAAGAGATGGAGTGTGCGGTTGATGGCTCTATTAAGGAGTTTGATAATTCTTACTATAAACAGGGTACAGAAACTTCTGAATATCTCTGGAAAAAGTGCATCAAGCTAAAAAGAGATTATGTTGAAAAATAAGGAAAATTGTTCTCAACTTTTTTGTGTCTTCTTTGTTAGGTCTTCAAATTTTTGATACCATCCTCGTATATTTGCTGTTTAGCAAGGATTTTAAGATGATTTGGCAGAAAAAAAAATGTACTTGCGTCTGGAGTATAACTGTTAAATGGAAATATTTCACAAATATTTTATTATTTCATTGTGCAGCCATAATACTCCTGCTCATAGGCTCACAAATCCACCATTATGCGATAAAACCTAATTGAATAAATCTATAGGAAATAAAGATTGTTGCTACTGAATGTTTCAATACTTCTCACTCCTGAAAAATTTACATTTATAAGCATTATATGACCCAAAAATTACCATACGCATAATCTTCAGCCTTAATATGTCAACATCCAAAAAAAATATGTATATTAATATCAGCTTCTACGAATTAAATATAATTAAGTTATCTACCTCTCACACTCTTTGGCAGTCAGAGCTGCTTGATTTACAAACAAATATACCTAAAATGACTCTGAAGAATCATTAAATAAAATATTTTACAATAACGCGCGTGTTGGCACTTAACGAAATCGTACATCAGCAAGAAATACTTCAAATTGACGATTGACGTGTCTTGAAACGCTGAGTGCTACGAATGTGAAGTGACTACAAAAGAGCCTCAAACATAACAAAACTACAAAACACAAATATAAGCAGATCACTTCTTAGGTCTCTTTTCACATGTATTCCTTCTCAGAAACTATATGAAGTAACAGATATTACACAATAACGGAAAGTAGTAAAGTAAACAAATGAATTACAAAATAAAGCCACTGGCGAGAAGAGACATCACTATTTCGTCATTTGGGTCCCTCGTCGAAAACCTGAAATGGGGGTAACATGAAAAGGTAACCGACCTATGTTAACAAGAATGCTAATTGTAATTGCCAGCACAAATCAGAGTTACTGTATTACGTTTGCTAACAACGAATTCAGAAATGTGCTTTAGTGAGGCTCAGCTCAGAAAATGGCACGTAGCTATTATGAATTCAATGGATGAGGATCTATCACAGACGATTTAATAAATGGAGACGGCAATAATAAAACATTGGTAATCTCTGACAACTACATATGTTGTAGCAAAATTTGATTTTATTAACAATTTGTTCTGAATTGAATTGGGGGTCTACTAATGAAGTAGACAGTGGAAAAATAAAACTAAAATATTTATTAATACGACTACTTTTTTAGCCTTCGTCTTATAATGGATATAAACCAAAGTAACACAAGGCGAATTAAAAACATTATTTTCGTATGATTTTGAAGGCTTGTGCTAAAACATTTAGAATGATTCGATTTAGGCTAAATATGCATCGTTTTTTTCTTTTTTTGAAAACTTGTTGCTTTTTTGAAAATAATTCCATATTGCTTCTCTTATAGAAAGTCCTGCCATTATTGTCAAAAAAAACATATACAGTCAATTCTAGTAAACTTCTCTTAAAGACTAATTTTCGATAGTAAAGTCTTACGCCATAGACAGTAACAGGTAATAATCGCTTAGTGGCAGGTGTGGACTATAAGGTAGATGCATAAACCCTCCACGCCATGTTTTCGGTGCTTCTGGCGAGTCACTATCGACGTGTGGGACTGGGCGTTGTTCTCATAAAACACTATTCCTCTTTTCTTCGCAAAAGCTGGACGCTTCTGCACAATCGCTTCCTTCAGACGATTCAACTGTTCAACTGTTGACAGTACAAAACCGAGTTAAAAGGTTAGCCGCAGTGGAGCAGCATTTAGTATACGATTCCCTGTACTTCTTAACAAATACACAGCAATACCATCCTGGCAGACAACATAGGTTTGGTCGCCGTTTGCGCCTGCTCACTACGATTCGATCACGAGCACTTTTCATCACCGAGTTAAGAGGTTAGCCGCAGTCGAGCAGCATTTAGTATACCATTCCCTGTCATTCTTAACAAACACACAGCAATGCCATCCCGGCAGACAACATAGGTTTGGTCACCATTTGAATGTATCATCTGCCACAGAATTTGTCTTTAACTCATCGCCTATAAGATCCTGTCGGATGCAATAGTATATATGAATAAAGTCTATCTGGCCTAATTGGTCCTTATCAATGTACTTATCAAGTTTACTTGGCTATCCAAGGGGGGCGTTGGCAATCGCATTGTAATATGCCCAATATGTCGTACACCGTGGGTAGGGCCTTCTCGGCGAGACTAGTGGACTTCTCTGCGACTAATTCAACATAACGTTGTATATAAATGTAATGATTCAATACATCTTTTTTAACATGAACATCTCTCCTTTTGTCTTATCAAAGGAATTGAATTTTTCTATCAAAGAAATTATTGCGGTTTAAAATATTTATTTATATGACAATACGACAGCTAACAAAACACGTAATTAGAAATATTTAAACATAAATTTCATATAAGTGATTATTATATACCGCAAACCTTTCTTTTGTTTCCACCTTTAAATGTAGTATCAAAATCGAATAATTTTATAATAAAACCGTTTCAAACTTTCGCACATAAAATCATAAAGAACAAAACTTCTCAAGAAAACTAAAAGTGAAGACAAAAAATAAAATACAAAAAACATCTAAATTGTGATTACATCTCACACCGCTCGCTCAACTTAACACCTTGAATTAGTGATCTTTCAACAGCCGCGCAGCCAATGGCCGGTAATTAAAAGAATATAATTTGTGGAGAGAATAAAAGCAACATGGACTAGCAACAAAATGACGCCCTTTTTACTAAGTTCACATACTTATAAATTAATACCGCGAGCGAAACATACTCATCGGAATCACGTTCTTAACCCTCATCATCTCCCATCGCCTCCATCTCCATCCTCCCTTTACAAAGATTTGAAACTGACACATAAACGTAGATACAGTAGAAGAAGTCTCTATTATGCATTGTTAACCTGTCAGGTTTTTTCTATTTCAGCTTTATCTAAATGTGACTACATTCCCGCCCGCCCGGCTGTCATTACCTGCCTGATATTTTAAGCGGGGCCAGCTCCAAAGCCGACCCTCTCTGTGTTAAGACATTTTAAGCAGTGGAGGTTAAGTGAACTTTTCTGTTTGTCGGCATCCGCGTTCTCCATATCTGAATGTATGTGTGTATATGTATAATTTCGTTTAGTTAGTATTAGGCCAAGTACTAACTAACTAACTTTACTAAGGCTCAACAATTAAGTCAACTTGTCTAAGTGCTAATGTTGTTGTTGTTGTTGCTCTCGTTTCTGTATTTTGTATTTTAATTTAATTTCATTAAAGCTCTTCACATGTTTGTCCAGTTTTTACCCAAAATATCTTTCGGACGCTCAAGTTCCAACCTAACTAACGAATGTTTAAACAAAAAAAATCTCACTTGAACTTTGTTAACATATGTAGGAATGGCTACTAAAGTCACCATTTGGTTGGAAGTACTTGAACTAAAAAGAGGCAGGTATAATAAGGTGGGTTCAATGTAATACCATAAACTTACAACAACAACAAGCAAATGCTGAACCAAAAAAAGTAAAAATGTGGCTTAAAGAATTATTTATGTAAATCTAATGGGAAATAGATCGTGATTAATTATGCATACAGAAAATTATATATTTCTGGAATATCCAATCCACAGACTACACACTGTTTAAATGCACCTACCTGAGAGTTTTTTGGCTTAATGTTAGACATCCCAACAAAATGTTTTACTTTGAATTGGGCACAGAGGTTTCAAATTGAAAACTTCGGAACAGGCCATATTTAACCGTTTTGGAAAGTCGCATTAACCTGTACTACTTGCTCTTGAAGTGATAAAAAAAAATCAGGAAAGTTCTTAGATTACCTGGATTAACTTTGGATTTTTGAGATACGGATCATTCAAACTTAGAAAGGAGTTGATTATGGTAGTTTTCGGCAAACGGCTCCTGCCAAGCAATTTTTACGGATGTTTTAGGCATGAAACGTGCGGCAGCGAAGATTGTTCCAAAATTGCTAAATTTTGAACAAAAATAACGTTGCATGGACATCGCTCAGGAGCTGTTGAACGTCGTCAACGACAGTCTAGATTTCCTCAAAAAGGTCATAACTGGTGACGAATCGTGAGTGTATGGCTATGACATTGAAACCAAAGCCCAATCATCCCAATGGAAGAGCTCAAAACCGAAAAAAAGCACGTCAAGTTCGTTCAAATGTAAAGGTTTTGCTCACTGTTTTCTTCGATTGCAATGGCATGGTGCATCATGAATCCTTG
>JAHXMU010000252.1:619735-631009 GCA_019455685.1 Philornis downsi
TAAATAAAACACTCATAAAGCTATGAATGATTTCAATGAAACTTTTATTCTGTGGTAATGCTTGAATTTTTCCATTATAAAATACTATGTCATTTAAATGACCGCTTCTGAATTGGTTGCAGCAGTGGATCTTTTTAAGGTAACTTTCAACCACTTTTTTGCACATTTCGGCAATGTGATTTGACGCCGTTAAACTTTTTTCATAGCCTTACAAAAAAAGTTTAACGGCGTTAAATCGCATGATCTTGGTAGCCATTTAACGTCTCCAAAATATGGAATTACATTTTCTGGAAACTTCTCATGCTATGAAGCCAAAATCGGTCAAGTTGAATCACGTTTAAGTCATCATTTTTGTAGTTTTAACTATTTTTACCCCTTCTTCTTTGTTAAATGATCCATATTTGTAAATGGCAAACCTTTCACTGAATAAATATCACTTCAGATGACAGATATTTAACAGCTGATAGCCTTGCCAGACCGGCTGTTTTGAAACCACTCAATGGACAACGAGAATGCAGTAAAAAGTAAATTCGCTACCTTTAGGGGACAAAACGATTCCCCTGGAACAAAAATATCAAGTAAAATCATCAAATTGAGAGGTTGTAAGTTAGCGACGAGGTGAAGAGATATTTACGTTAAAAGTGGCTGAAGCTAAAATCATCTCCCAGGGTAGTACTAAAATTAAAGACAGAGCGACCGTCTGCAACAAACCACGAAATTAAAAGAAGATCTCAAAGAAATAATTTTAGAAATGTCAAAATTATGTAGGAATTTGCTTGGATTTACATATAATTCTATTCCTCCCATACATCTCGCGCATCTTGTTATTCCTCCCCCAGACCTACTGTTCATTTTTCAACTCCTTCAGTAACGAAACCCATCCCGCTTCTCTACCTAATTAGCTATAAAATCTCTCGAACGTTTAGAGTTAACGATTCGTGCAAATTTTGAAATTAACCTTAGTAATGAATGAAGCTTCTTAAGAACAGCTCATCATACATAGTTGATGCCATAATGGCCCAAACAAGAAAGGTAATTGAAATTATGATTAACACTCCCCGCAAAATAATAAAATTCGAGAAAACAGGCACAACGAACAACCAAATGGCGAAGAAGAGGCTTTCGCGATTTTGCGCATAACATAATTAAGGAATTTAGGCGGAGCGGGGGAACATTTCATGCTCTGTTGAACCTCAAAAGGAAATATGAGAAAATATTCCACACAATAGTATTTTGTGTATAAATTCTCATTTAAAATAGAATCATAATGTGGAGACGTGTTTAAAATTGTCAATTTGAATGGAGTGCAAACAACAGTGCGCATAATAAAATTACGCAAAATGTTTTTGTATTTTATTTTTCCATTCGTTCTTGGCAATTACTTTCTACGTTTCTGAACTTACACTCTCTTTTCGGGTAAGCAAAACAAAAAGAATGGAAAGGCCCAAGAAGACACAAATGTTGTTTTACTTAAATTACGTAAAATTCAGCAAGCAAACAGCGAATCAACGAACGAAGAACAGAACAGAGCACAAAAACAAAACCCAACAAAGATTCTCAGACCACAGAACACGAATTACATAAATCGTTGCTCGGCAATGAAGATCAACAATGAGCAATGAGAATTAGAAGAAGCCGAAAAAGCAAGGAGGAACGAGCAGATACAGCAAATGGAAAAACTCTAAAAACCACAAATAATAGCAGAGACAGCAAGAAAAATTGACATTCACCACCGTCGCCGCCGCCACCACCACTGGTATTCATTGAGTTGCCTTTAACGTTAGTACAAGTTTTGGTTTTCGTTCTATTCTAATGATGAGCAGCAGCACGGCGGATCTTCATGGGAATGGTGGTAGTAGCTACAGGTGAGTGAGAGTGAATGAAGTTCAATTTCATTTCAATTCACTCCTCAAATTCATACACTCATACGCACTTACGTACATCTAGAGTACACCACCAGCTTAACGTAACTCTTCATGCTCTCTCCTCAATTGAGAATAAGCATCTCACTCAATGTACAATATGCCTCATACAAAACTCACACATCCTTACAACGCTCTTATAGCTAAAGTAAATCTCTGCACTTATACATGGAAACACATAGCTGTAAATTTTGTTACGACAAAATTTGCCGAAGCCACTAACGACGGCTTCCCCGTACAACACAGGTGTTCGCAACACACAGCAGTCACGTCCCTAGCTACGTTAGTGTAAGAGTGTGTGAGTGTGTGTGTGTGTACAAATTCGCCGTATTTTCTGTTTGTATACGAGTTAACTGACTCCAAATTGCATAAACAGCAGGTAAGGCATATTAGTGTGTAAGTAAGAGAGCGAGAGAGAGAGAGGCTAAAAGGTAGGTATTAGGCTGCAAGAGAATTTGAGAGTTGGCGCTTTGTAGAATTCTTATTGTCAATTCATTTTTCACACACAAAGGAAAAACAGTTTAGAACACTCTACGACTGCCTATAACCAAAATGATCGTTACGTTGCCAACCACGTTTTATGAAAAATAATTTTTCAGTAAATGGTCTAATAAGTTTTTATACAATAAAATAGGCGATGGCCCAGAGCAGCTATTCAAAATAGTAAGGTTTCCAAATATTTACTCTAATCTATTGATAATTTTGTCCCAATAAACAAACATAGATTTTAAGATATCCTGAAAATCATAGCGTCACCTAATATTAAACAAGGGTTGGCACTCAAATTTTGAGGTATGATAAAAGTTGAACGTTTATATGTTGTATATCCAACGTCATAGTGTAGTGGTGTCCTATTTTTGTCTATCCGTTTATATGTTAGAAATACTCATTTAAGACCCCATAAAGAACATCTATTTTTGATATTGACCATATCAGTTGAAAGGCGGCACCTCTAGACTGCATAGTTATAGGTGATTAAGTTCGAAATTGGACAAAATCGAAATATTTTCTTATACAAAGACTGAACTTGTTTCGAGAAAAACGGAAAATTTTACCGATTTTCTTCGAAAATTGTATAAATTATTCTCTACCTTAAGGCAATATTTGGAGGTATTCAATTACTTTTGAAAATACAACCTTTTAATTTAAAAACTAACTAATTTGATACATATATTTACGCATATGATACATATACAGGGTGGCGCACCAATGGCACTACAATAAGAAATTCAAATAACGTTTTTTTCTTTTTTAATCAATGCATTTATTTATTTATTTTTTCTTTATTGGATAGACAATACAATTTCATTTCACATAACTAATTGCTTTTGAAGATGATAGACCGTAAATGGCTTCCATGCTCATTCACGCATATGCGACATCTGATTAAATAATTATTCACTGGGGCCCGAAGGGCCCGTAATAATAATTGAGGGATTGCCTCAATTATTTTTTTAATGGACTGCTTAAAATCAGTCAAATTCCTTGGTTTTTGTACACCTCTAGCTTGACATAACGCCATAAAAAAGGTTTGGTACAGTTAGTTCAAGTAACGTTGGAGACCAGCGGAAAGTGAAGTTTCTGAATATTAATTTGTTTGAGAATTTTCGTTGGAGCTCCTCCATAACCGGTCTGGCTATGTGTGCAATTGTTCCATCTTGCTGCATCCAAATGTTGTTGAAACGGATACGTCTACAGCACATCGAGCGCCATTCTGTATGAGCGTAGAGCTTCTTTAACGCGAATATTTATACCATTGCCACAAGTAGTGTTACAAAGACTGGTGCTCCAAGAACTGAACCCACCTCTAGGACAATGAGAATTGTTCAACATTTTCGCAACACAACCCCTCAAGCTTTAAAGGAAATATCTCTACAGTTAATGTCAAACATAGCACCACAAATTAACTAACCATATTTGATTAGGAGGCAGGTAAACTTGGAGAAAAAGACAGCAAACTAATAATATGGAGTACAATGTAATATTCCTGTGTTTTACATTGGGGGTTGGCAAGAGTAAAATTTTAGTATTTTTGTTTAAAGAAAAATTTCAAGTTTTGTATTCGAAAAATTAATTTTATTCTACAACATTTATGTAATTTTGTTCGATGATCTTCTGCCATCCTTCAAACAACTTTTTGATCCGAAATTAGAAAGATAACTGATCCTTCCCAGAAAACTACTGAAAATCGGTTTTCAGGTGCTCATCTCTATTGGAGTATATTTCGTTAACAAAATTCAAATTTTGTATTCGAAAAATTTATGTTAATCTACAACATTTATGTCATTTTGTTCGATGATCTTCTGCCATCCTTCAAATAACTTTTTGATCCGAAATAAGAAAAATAACTGATTTTCCTAAGAAAACTACTGAAAAGCGGTTTTAGATGCACATCTGTACTGAAGAAGTGTTTTTCGTTATCAAAATGTTGCATACTAAAAAATAAATGAAAACCCGAAGTTGCCAGATTAGGACTATAAGGTGGATGTGGCATCAACCTTCCCCCAAGCCAATATTGTTTGCCGAGTCTGCAAAGATTTTTGAGGCCAACCTTTGTCATGGTGATAAAGTCAAAGATTGAGCCGTTTTTTTCTTTCAGTGCTTCAAAAAACTTCATCAATTGTTGACAACAGATCTCTAAAGTTATGGTTTGGTTCCTTGGAAAGGGTTCTTAGTTAACCTCTCCCTTAAAATCCCATCAAATTGATACAATACACTTTTTAGCTACAATTTAATCTTTGGGAAAATTTGAGCGTGTTCGTCTTGCTTGCACCAGGACTTCATTTGGTTGGCATTATTTTAAAGAATCAATTCTTCATACCTGGTGAAGATGCGTTTCAATTTAGTTGCTTTTTGTTGCTTTTAAGCAATAAATGACAATTGTTTATACACTTTGATAAATGGATTTCCTTTATTCTGTACGAGACTCGAATATCGAGGCTTTTGACGAGTCCTTTTAGTTTCAAACGGTTTTAAATAGTCGTATGTGAGACTTTCAGTTTCTTTGCAAGAGAAACTGTTCTTCGAACAGAAGCCAGTCAGCCAGACAATGACTTTTATACTTAACCTCATTTTGCAGATCGTGAAATTTTCTGAACAAAATGTCGTGAACCAATTTTTCCATATACGTTCTGTTAAGGAGTCCAAAGCGTACATGTCTTCCTTGTCTCGCCTAGGCTTCTTTGGCTTTTTTAACTCAGACAGTAAAATATGCTGAAGATGCTACTTTTGTGTTTATACAGGGTGGACCATATGAGCGTTGGCGATTTAATTCTTCAATTTCTCGGCAACGCGCGGCGCGGGGTGGCGGGGGGATATGTTGTTCGCTGCGCCGCTTCCTGGAAATTTAGTCGCCATGGAGCCGTACACGGGAGTGCAGCGTGCATTTTGTGTCCGAGCGTATTACGAAAACAATAAATCAGTGATTACTGCACGACGTTTGTATCGGCATGAACACGGTTTACGCGATTTAAGTGAAGTTCCAAGCGCCAATGCGATACGAAAATGGATCAGAATGTTCGAAACAACCGTCCACTTCACAGCCCTAAGCTTGTCGTGTGGGCTGGGATAACGTCAACCGGTATTATTGGACCATACTTTTTTGAGGACGAAAGAGGGCATGCGATGACGGTTAGAGCGAACAATTATTGCAACATGCTAGCAGACTTTTTGGGGCCACATGTCATACAGCTAGGGTATCCATAGAGCTGCTGAAAAATGTTTTTCCTGGAAAACTCATTTCGAAAAGGGAGGATATTGAATGGCCCCCACGTAGCCTCGATTTCTCTCCATGCGAATGTTTTCTATGAGGCTACCTCAAACAGGTAGTCTACGAGAATAATCCGACCAATTTAGAGCAGTTGAAGAGGAACATTATTCAGGAAAGTAACAAAATACCGAGAACAACTTTTCAACGAGTTTTCCAAAATTTGCGACTTCGGTTCCAAGAGTGTCAAGTAGCCGAGGGAAGCCATTTGGACAACATTATTTTTAAGTCTTAAAAATTCCCATGCTTCTACTTTTTAAAAATACAAATATATTTTTTTTATGTTTCGTAGTTTTTTTTAATTGAATATTTAAGTGAATCATTTAGCTGATTATTATTTCCTGAATATCCGACCTCCAAACTCGACATTTCTTAAAAGAAAACAAGTTATATTCTACAGCGATTATTCACTGGCAGGTTTGGTTATATTTTAAAGCGCAGCATTTTCACAAAGGTTTCATTTACATCGTGAAGTAGCCAAGATTTCCAGAAATTCATAAACCGAGCTTAAACCTATCTCCCAAATTAAACGTAAGGTTTCCTTATATTCATTCCTAAAACAAATTTTACCAATTTTTTAATTGGCGATACATATTTCCTACAAAACAAATAAAAAAAAAACAAAATACGAAATTTACATGGTTTCGCAAAAAAAAACCGGATTTTTCTTCTACGATTTTTAACGGAAGCATTGCCTATTTTTTTTTTCTTTTTTAAATTCTGTATTTATTACAATCTGTCCTTGGACATTCAGTAATATTTACATTGTAATATTTAATATTTATTTTTATTCGGGAACACTTCCTTGAGTGTCCCTACTGCTATATTCGTCCTGACTAGCCAGGTCCTGTGTGGTTCTCCTCCTTAGTCTGGTAAATAATGGTGTTTCGCTCATCAGATTGGACGCCAGCTGATTCGGATGTTGTTGAATACAATTCATGTACATAGCGGAGTATTTTTGGACTTCTTCCTTAATGAAGGGTGTTTTTAATTCTCTATGCAATTGTTTATTCGAGAAGTATCTGGGTGCACCGGTAATGGTTCGCAGTACTTTGAATTGAAAACGTTGCAATATTTCAAGGTTGGATAACTGGATTTCATATGTCCATACGTGCTTTAAGACACATTTATAGATTTTTAAGTTGTTATCTGGGGATAATTTGGATTTGCCATTCAAATGCCAATTTAAGGATCTTAATTTGAGCCCCAAGGCCATTTTTTTTGTAAATATATGCTTTCTCCAAGTCAGTGTTCTGTCCAAATAAATGCCTAGACACTTTGCTTCATTTGCTTGAGGTATTTCAACATTATTAATAGACACGGGAGGGTAACATCCTCTCCGAAGTGTAAATGTTGCTTGAACTGATTTCGTTTCGTTTGCCTTTATTCTCCATTTCTGCAGCCATTTTGTTATGGTATCGAGATGTTTTGCAAATTTCTAGATGCCTACTTTTAAATCACACTTTGCACGAATAATTTGAGCACATACCAAAAACAAACAGGCCTAAATGAAGTCTATAGTTCTGGTCATTCCAGTGCACTCTATCTTTGACCTAACCTACACCAAGCAGTAATTACGAGGCGACATAATTATTAACCTATTATTGCTCAAGTTATTGCCAAATCTGAGATGACTGCCACTGAAGCATAGGTACAGGGTGGCGCAATAGAACGTGCATATTGCATCATCTTTTTTTGCGCGGACGCGGGCGGGGGGCGCCTACATCGTTGGGTTGGCGGGCTTATGGAGTTTTAGTCGCTATGAATCACTTCGACGGGAAGCGTCGCGCATTTTACGAGAACTTTCGTTCATATATTGCTACTAGGCGACTATATTGTGCTGAATATGGACTACGGCGAATTAGTGAAGCTCCGAGTGCTAATTTAATTAAAATATGGGTAAAGCGTTTTGAAGAGACCGGTTCAACATTTAAACCACAAGCAAATGGTCGCCCAAGAACATCTAGGACCGAAGACAATGTTGAGAGAGTTATGGAGTCAGTACGAGGAAATCCATAAATGTCGACTCGCAAGAAATTGTCCGTTTTACAATTATCGCGACGAAGTTTGCAACGAATTTTAACATTGGATCTTAAACTGCATCCATATAAGCTGCAATTAACACAAGAATTGAAAGAGTCTGACTTCATAGCAAGGCTCGCATTTGCTAATGAAATGCTTAATCGATTTTCCAATTTTGACAATATCCTTTTCTCTGACGAGGCCCATTTCCTTATGAATGGCTTCGTAAACCGTCAAAATTGTCGTTACTGGAACAGGGAAAATCCCAAAATCAAACACCAGAAACCATTGCATAGTCCTAAAGTGACAGCATGGGCCCACAATCTCTGGAAGAGGAATAATTGGTCCTTTTTTCTTCGAAAATGCGCGGGGCCAAAATGTCGCGGTTAATACGGAACGCTATGTTGAGATGTTGGGTTCATTTTTGGCTCCAGAAATTGAAAGTTCAAGAATAGTGAATTCCAGAACTTGGTTCCAACAAGATGGAGCTACCTGTCACACATCAAATGACTCCATGGCGGTGGTGAAGCAGATGTTCCCTGGCAGACTGATTTCGAAAAGAGGTGATATCCCATAGCCCCGACGTAGTCCAGACTTGTCGCCTCTTGACTTTTTTTTTGTGGGGATACCTCAAGCACAAAGTCTACATTAATAATCCAAGAAACATCGTTCAGCTCAAGGAGAATATCCGTGATAAAATGGAAGCCATTACACCAGTATTACTGAAGAAAATTTTCAATAATTTTCGTTTGCGGTTAGAGGAGTGCCGTCGTAGAGAGGGTCACCATTTAGATGATGTTATTTTTAAAAAATAAACTCCATTTATTACTACACAATGCCTAAGATTTATTTTAACAAATTTTAACAATTTATTTTAACAAACAATACCTTTTGTATTTATTTTTTAATCTAGTTTATAAATATGCACGTTCTATTGCGCCACCCTGTATATAAGTGAATCCAGTAATCAAGTTATGTACATTCCAACAGGGGAATGTTAAAACTTTTTACACCTCATATGAAAACAAATCAACTCCATTTTAATGGACATTAAAACATATTGATATGAATGCTTTTAAGCCTCGTCTATGGCCTAATTCATTGAAAATCATATCAAACTATAATTATCGGCCACCCAATCCCCATAAAATTTGACTTCAGAACTACAAAAATTGACACAAAGTGAGCCTGTTATGCCCACCACATACAAGCGGCTCAATGTGAATGGGCATAAGAAAACGGGAACAATAAAAATCCATTAAATTTATCATTAAAAAACTAAAGATTATCTAAAATGATCTACAACAAATGACATTTCTTTTACGGAGTAATAAAAGCAAATAATAAAAAAACAAAAACCAATTCACGAGAATAAAAAAAATAAAAATAAAAATGAAAAGGAGCAAGCACATTTTAATATAACGATGAATAAACTAAAAATCAAAACAGCACAAAACAAAAGACTTAAGCAATAAACGCAATTTGTTAACATAAACAAGCGATTGTGTTTTTGGGTGGTGGTGAACAAAAATCAAAGACAACCCCAAGCCCCCATTGCAGCCAAATATCATCATAAAAACTGCGACGATACATCAAAATCCATTTAAAATGTAATAAAAGTTAACACGACAGCAAGAAAAAAAAAACGAAAAAATCAATATGAATAATTTAAAATCGTGCGCATACATTTTCAGAGTCAAGAGCAAGCAACCAACAGCAGCAAATGCATCTCACAACGTTTGCAGAAGGCATAAAATCATACTTTTTTTTATTCACTTCTTGCAGAGGGAATCAACGAACGCAATACCACAAAAACGTGTGCAACATGTTTGAAAAGAAGAGGAAAAAAACCGGCAAATCTACGCCGTTGCCGCTGTTGTTATTGCTGCTACTATTATTGTATTTTCGGTTAAAGTTACCTCTACCTTGACTCTGAAACTCTTTGGTCTAGTGTATGTTTTTGTTTTTGTGACGATCGACGTCGTCAATGTTTGAGACAAAATCCAAATGACAGCGAAAAAATAAATAAATGTGCACGAGAAACGTTATGTGAGAGGAATTTTGCAGCAGTCTGTCTACAACTCAAAGAGAGTAAACAACGGGAGAGGATATCTAAGAAAATATCACCAATACATAAAGAAAAATACCTGTACTTCGCCCAAGCAATGACGATAGCAGAGTCCAAATGACGAACAAGCAGGTAAAACCGTTGCTTTTGCAGAACCCCACCAAATGAGCGTTGTGCTGCTGTTCAGAACAACAGCGACAACAACAACAAGCATATTACTACGAATCTAAACAAAAAAGTAAGTTAGTAAGCGAAGATTGAAAGCGAATTACAAACAGCTACGATAGATACAACTAAAAACAAAATGAGAAAGAGGGAGAGCGAAATAGAGGTAAAGAGAGAGAGAGTAAAGTAAGTCTCCGTCTCGGTGCATAAACAGGTGAGTGAGGATAGTATGCGTGAATTTTACGAGCCGTATGGCATTGTAATGAGAAAATTTGCTCTTGGTACTATTTTTGTACGCGGAAAAGTACTATTCCAATTTATTCAACTTCAAGAACTGTGTTTATTCCGATATAAACGATAGCAGGAAATACCGGGTATTATTATCATTTTATTTCATATCGCAATCCAAAGCCGCATACGGCCAATTTGATTACACAGACCAACATTTTGCGCCACATGTTTGAAATTTTACAATTCAGTTTTTTTAAAAAAGTTTTAATAATAGTTATTATAATAATAGTATTAACAGTATTAACGACGAATATGGAGAAAGGTAGGATATAGAATGTGTAGCATCAACAATTTATAGTGAAGTACATATAATAATTCTACAAGCGAGACATTAAGAGCTTCTTAAATCCAAAACATGATAGTGAGAATCTTCTTTGTTCCTATGTAATTATTGAATTCCATAATCGTATAGTACGAAATCGAAAAGACCACTACATTATTAGCGTCCTTGAAGACCTTCCAAATACAAATTTGGAAAATATGTACTTGGGTGTGCCCAATTTCATACTTTTGTAGAAAAACAAAATAGTTCTAAGGTCGATAAATTTTTCAAATGTACATCCCAAAAATTCAACAGTATATGGTGCAACATGATCATAATGTTTTAATTTGTACACAAAACGAGTTATACGGTTAAAGCATATTTTTAATCGCTCTAGTCTACCTCTACTTGTTCCACAATAAACTTCTAACCCATAAATAAGGTGTGGCATCAACATCGCCTTTGCGATATGTTTTCGTATTTTTAGCGTAAGAGACACATTTATGTTATATAACTTGCGTAGCAAGAATGTAATTTTAGAAGCTTCCTGCCTCATATGGCTTTCAAGTTTTAGAAATTTTATTTAAATTTTTTTAGAAAATTTTAGATATTACAAAACTGACAAGCTTAATTTGTTCGAAACTAAAAAAAAAATTCTGAGTATGTAATTTTCTTTTTTGGTTTCCCACTTTTTATAATCTACTTAAGGAAATAGATGCTCCCAGACCTTTACATGATCTTAGAGGTATAAAATTGACGTTAAAAATTTAGTTTTTCT
>JAHXMU010000252.1:631019-646996 GCA_019455685.1 Philornis downsi
ACATGATCTTAGAGGTATAAAATTGACGTTAAAAATTTAGTTTTTCTCTCAACTATTTATTGGTATTGTTATTGACCTCCACATGATCTTAGAGGTATACAATTAATGTTAAAAAATTTAGTTTTTCTCTTAAATATTTATTGTTATTGTTATTGACCTCCACATGACCTTAAAGGTATAAAATTTACGTTAAAAATTTAGTTTTTCTCTCAACTATTTATTGTTATTGGCGAATAAAATGTACATATTAGAAGCAAATAGGCTATCAAACACCATGGGCTGTGTTGAAGTCTCAAGCTAAACTTTTTGAAATGTTCAATTATCTTCACATCTTCTGTTTGTTTTTTTTTTAAATCTTCAATCTCTTCTTCTTGTTGTATTTTTTCTTAATCAATCATATTTAAAACTGTAAACATATTGCGCACAATAATTATAAATTAGGTACATACAGTTGCAGTCAAAATAATAGTAGTGGCTTTATAAAAATGTTGTTTTGTTTCGTAGCCTCGCTGTATTTACATTTCTTGCCTAGTTTTAATAATAATAGTAGTGCTGACAGAAGCCAACGAACTTTGCAAATAAACACATTCTTTTTTTGCAAGCTTTGTATATTGAGTTTAAAAATAAATAATTTTTTTAGAAGAAGTATAATTCTGATCCATAAGGTGTTAAGGCTTGTTTTTAAATTGTACAATGCACGCCACATTGTACACTAGAAAAACGATTGCTGATAAGGAAGCTGATTTCGGAGGGAAAATCTTATAAAGAAGTGGAAAATATGATAGGTTGCTCACCGACAATAATGGTACGCAATGCAATAAAGTACACTCCCGTTAGTGAGACACCTGGCCGTCCGCCAGTATTATCAAAAAAAAGTGTTTCGCGTATAGTAAGGTACTCAGAACAAAACCCCTTTGCTGCCGCTACGGAAATAAAAGACAAACTTTGTGTGGAAGCGAGCGTGGAAACTATCCGCAGACGTCTTAGAGATGCAAGTTTGATAGCGCGAAGTCCAAGAAAAGTGCCACTGTTGACGAAAAAACATGTTATAAAGCGACTAAAATTTGCTAAGGTGGATCTAAATTGGACCCCTGAAAAATGGAGGAATATTTTGTGGAGTGACGATTCTAAAATTGTTCTTCATGGCGGGATAGGCTCACGAGCCTACGTAAGACGGCCTCCTAATTTAGAACATAACCCTAAATTTACGCTGAAAACGGTTAAACATGAAGGATTTAGTGTTATGATATAGGCATACTTTTCATACATAGGAGTTGGACCCATATACTGGATCAAAGACGTCATGGATCGCCATCTATACGTAAAAATATTACAGGAAGTGATGCTGCCATATGCTGCGGATGAAATGCCTTTGATATGGACCTTTCAGCAGGACAATGATCCTAAGCACACAAGCCGTTTAGCAAAACAGTGGTTTGCAGAAAATAATATACGCGTATTGGAATGGCCAGTCCAGTCAAACCCAAAGAAACCCCACAAACAACAGCACATTGTGGGAGGTTGTGAAGGATGCGTGGATGTCCATTCCCGCAGAAAGGTGCCAATATTTAGTAAACTCTATGCCACGACGCTGTGAGGCGTATTTAGTAAACTCTATGCCACGACGCTGTGAGGCGGTAATTGGCAACAAAGGGTTTGCCATAAAATACTAATTAAGATGCTTACCCTTCGTAATATACATTTAGCCCACGCATCAATTTATTTTAGTTTGTACTAACCATTAAATGAATATCACTACTATTATTTTGACCGGCTATATTTGAAAGAATTTGAATACTTTTATATTTTTGTAACTATCTTAAATTTTTTTGTTTTGTTTATTTCCTTTAATTTATAAAAGGAGCTATGTTAAAAAAATTAAACTTAAAAATTTACAAAATTATTTTGAAACCTTTTTACTTCTTTAAAATTTGCGCAATACCCACTACTATTATTTTGACTGCAGCTGTATATATAATATTCTATTCCTGTATGAATTTTATTTCAAATTCTATGAAAATGACAAGATGGTATTGATGTAAGGAAGCCCCTTTAAAAGAAATGAAAATCAAGTAAGAACGGCTTTAAGTTCGGAGGGATTGAACTGCATACTACAGTGGTTTGGATCATGTAAACACCTATTATGTATTCCATATAAAATATAATGCCATAGCTAATTCTTTTCATAAAAATCGTATTATTGGATGTTTTTAAACAACCAATATAAATTTGAACTTTAAATGTTATTAAATATTAACAGGTACCAATATATGTAAATTTCAACTGTCTCTTACTATGTTATTAAATAGCAACAGTTAGTTCAAATTTATATTGGTTGTTCAAAAACATTATGTGGTAAAACTATCAGAGAAATACAGGAAAATGTGTTTGTGTTTCTCGAGTTTAGTTCAGTCCTTGCATGGACAATATGCCCCTGTAGCAACAATATTAGCCATACAAGGGCTAAACCAAATTCTGAAAGAAATATATTTTTCTTTATTTCTCTACTTTGCCCAGTTTCGACGTTAACACGACAATTACTTACCTACTTAAATCATGACCTATTTAAATCGTTTCAGATTATCATTACGTTCAACAATATATATGTTTGCTTTTTGGGTTCCAGATTAATACAAACGGAATGATAAACTCAATATACCCGACCTTATAGAGAAGGATGCATTGATATGAAATACATTATAAAGTAGTTAAATATAAATATTGACTTACTTGGAACAGAAAGCAGCTTTGACTCAAAGAGAGTAAACGCGAAGTATCGGGCAGTTGATGCATCTGAAAGACGAAGAAAAATTATGTTGTAGTTGGTGGATGACCATATAGAAAAGTGTCTATAAATAATTTCTTAATTTAAAAATATGCATAAAATTTGATTTAAAAAAATTACATTTTAATTCACGCATTTCAGTTTTATATTAGGAACGACAACACAAAAAAAATTATAAGATGGCACCCTCCACACGTCGACTATACCAGCTAACTTAACTGGAAACATGATTTAATAGTATAGTAGTTGTAAGGTTTGAATTCTTTACAGATATGGATACCTGAAAGAATCTGATTTGGTTTAGATATTGTAATGATTCTAGGAAATTAGTCTTAGAGGACTTCCGCACGACAATCAGCAACATATTCGCGAAATCCGAAAACAAAATCGATGACAGTGAGTTACACCAGGTTCTGGCACAAGCACAACTATAATCCAACTAGCATATCATTTGAAAGGCGAGAAAGCAGATTCACCTCATATTAGAGGTCATTATCCTCATATTACATGGAAGACAAATCCTCACAAACTTTGGCATCGCGTAGATAATCCAACAACCCAAACCATAGCTTTATCAAAAGCAAATTCCGTAATTGGATTTGGAAAGACACTCTCAGGCAACCCTTGATTCGATAATGGATGTCAAAGCCATCAGTAAAAAAAACAAATATTTTGCTAACCTATAAGTGGACATGATGGCATGAGGAAAGTTCTCACGACTGCTGCCATCACAAAAGTCACATGTAACCTGCATGCGCAGATGTGGAAACTGCGAGATATTACTACAGCGAGCTCGGAAATTGATATGGAAACAAAGAAAGTAGATTTAGCGATAAATAAGTACAAAATTAACTTTATTTTATGTTACTGCAACCTTCTTATTTATCTATAGGGAAACAATGCAAGTAGATTTTGTCATAAGTAAGTACAAAATCAACTTAGTTATTTTGATCAATAGAAAGCTTACCCATTTCCGATAATGACTGAATGATAACAACTATAATTCTGGGGTAGTGAATAATTTAAAAAAAAAATAACTGATTACAAAGAGGTGTTATTATGCACTAAGCATGCGATTTGAAGGCAGTGCATTGCCTCTTGATGAAAAAAAATCTAAATGAACAAACCGTCAAATATATATGTATATTCGAGCACACTATTTTAATGTTTAATCTTGAAAAATCGAAATGTTCCGCCTATTATTTCTTAAACATTGCATGTATATTCGAATTAAAAGGATTTGAAAAACTATCCTCATTAAGTTTCTAACATATGGCTTCAATTACGACGTAATTGTGACCACTTGCGGAAATTTTCAAAATTCGATGGATTAAAAACTGGCAGCTGTCGGTTCGCTAGATCTAAAGCGGAGTGGAACCAATCAAATTCTAACCCGCCTTTTGCAAAGACAGGACACTGTATGCTTAGACTCCGATCTAAAGGACATGTTTTTGATTAATAAAATGATTTTCAGCTGATGACGCATATTCATTATCAGATCATCGCTGTCGGCTCTAAGTAGTCTTTTTCCCATATTTTTCTGTTCTTAAGCTGATATATTACTATTCTTGGTCTCTCTCCAGATCCTACCCAAGCATTTTCTCTACCATCTGTCTCAATTTTCTCCTTTTTATAGCATTCCGTCAGAGAAGCCATTACTGTTCATGCGGTAATTAACATCATATGCGGAATATCTTATTATTGCTATCAGTATTAAGCGTATCAGGATTGTTACCCGGATTAGCGGTATTGTAATATAATAACTGGTTAGTTTTATAGAAATAGGCTGTTTTTATCCCAAAGCTATGCAGATTTAATATACCTGGATACATTTATTTAGTTTACTAGCCGACCCGGCAAACGTTGCTTTGCCTTCAAATTTTATTTTTATTGGAAATGTTTCATGCCAATCGGTCTATTATAATAAGAAAGGCCATGGACATTTAATTTATGGTTTGTATGGGAGTCACCGCGCCCCATTGTCCAATCCCGCCCATATTTGCAGTAGCACTTAAGATATGTACACCAAACCTACGCACCAAATTTTGTTCAAATACCGTAGCAGGAGCAGAAATAATTGATTTTTAATTTTTTGTTTGTATGGGAGGTACCACGCCCCTTTGTCCAATTGGACCGAATTGTAAATCTAAACCATCCAGCGGTCCAGCCGTTTAGGAGGAGTTCAGTGACAACGCCCGTACAGTAGAATTATGTATATAAATATTATGTTTGATAAAGTAAGTTCTCCACGTTGCTCAATCTCCTGTGTACCTTAACCGCGTCAATATGACGATTGAAGATAACACTCAACACCCATTTAGTGGTTTCAAAACCGTCGGTCTGGCAGGGCTGTCAGCTGTTAAATACTCATCATTTGAAGTGTTATTTATTAAGTGAAAGGTTTGTCATTTACGCGTATGGATCGTTTAATAACCGAAGTACGGGTAAAAATAGTTACAACTTACTATGAAAGTGGTGATTCAAGCGTGGACTTTCTTTCAATCGAACAAAATTTCCTTCGGTGATGGAACTCCTTCCTCACCCGGTGGTTGCGTCAGCAAGCAAAATTGTGTCATAATGGGCTGGGAGAACCCAGAAGTGATTGTGGAAAAGCCACTTTATCCGGAAAAAGCAAAATTGTCGCATATGGGGCTCAGAGAACCCAGAAATGATTGTGGAAAAGCCATTGCATCCAAAAACAAGTTCCTGTTTGGTGCGTATTATGGTCTGGAGGTGTCATTGCACCGTATTTTTTTGGAAAATGAAGCTGGAAGGACCTCCAAGTGATTCAATTCAGAGGCTGTCATTTGTAGTTCGTACATAATGGCAAGCTCTAAGCATTCAAAAAGTTTCATCAAAATCATAGCTTTATGTGTGTTTTATTTAACTTTACTTTTGAAACCGAAAGATATATAGTCTTTTACACAATGCCAGCATGCCTTCTACCATCAGTTACCGCCTTTTGAAACTGGTTTCCCTTTTTTTAATTTAGGAAAAGTTCTTCATCTTGGTAACCAATCTGTGTTCGATTGAATTACCCGATAGCTGCTCCTAGAATATCTTGCCTTCCCATTTTTGATAAAATCTCACACAACAATTGTGATATGATGCTAGAACTGCGATTATATGTTTTTATTATGCACTCATCACATGGCTCTTTGGTCTCATTGCCTTCCATCGGGAGGTGTGCGCAAAATAGTGTAATAATGAAAACCGGCGGTAACAGGATGAAATCGTAAAAATCTCTTCCATGTGTTCGAATTCTAATACAATCACCTATTAAAAGTAGAGCGGCAGTCAACTTGTTGTGTCCGACCAACACCTCGAATAATCGACAAGTCTAATAAAGGCTTCTCAAACTAACCTTCGGAATTCTTGTTAAACTTAAGTGATGGAAAGAAATTTATTTTGTTCTCTTTGCCGTCTTCAAATCCACAGTCAGATAGAAATAGTTGACATCCAGCATTAGTATACTCTTATCCTGTCCGTCGCGTCTATTGGATGGCCCATATTTATCAAGGATATCTGCCCATCGGATCGGATCCTTCTCTGCGAAGTGTCCAGACTAATCAATAAATCATGGTTTTTACAACGTTTAGAGGGATCGTTAACATTTGAGAGTTTCGTTTCTTGCATTCTCTTTGTGTTTTCATCATACAATTGGCGAACAAGTCCAGCCAAAAGACGCTCCATTGCCAACTGAACATGAGATGGACCACGGAACTGGTATGAGTTGCAAAAGCCAGTTTGCATCTCCGTAAAACACAAAAATTTATTAATTTTGTTATTATATTTTCCACTTGACTGTTATTTTTCATTTTTAGAAGCAGCAAAGTTTTATTATTTGCCACCGCATGCTCAATATTGTACAGGACTTCCCAACAGCCACAATGAAAATTCCATATTACGAAATTCACAGATTTTGAACGTTGCCATGCTGATTTTTATAAAAAGAGAGGAACATTTAAGTAGACCGAAGCATAGTTTCATAAATTTATTCCAAATAGTGTGGAACTTTTTTCAATATTTGTGATGTCGTCAAAAATAATTTAATCGTATTTTGTGGCATTTCCAAAAAAGAAAACAGCTATGCTAAATATCTATTTTATTTATCAACACGCAAGGGATGTTACATTAATGACCATTGATGAATTTAGTTTTACCAATTTGTAGATCGATGATGTGTATCTTTCAGCCAATAAATTACATTTTTCCCACAACAACTTCCTCAGAAAACTTTCCCACAACTTGTGGATTTCCCCAATGACATCAAATTTCCAATGTTATTGGGCACATATTTGTACAAAGTACAAAATTTAGAGCCAGTTGTTGTCATTTTGTAACAAAATACGGTCATTTCTCATCCTCAGCTTGGAGCTTCAAAATGTGTCAGTGTATGCAGGCTCCATCTCCACATGTTCACCACTTGATGGAACTTCGCCGTTGTTTCTTACGCTCGCTCGTTCACTCACACGCTCTCCCATTCGGCCAGTCATTCGTTGTGAAACGTTACTCTTGAAAACAACGGCTTACGGTTGTTTGTGCTAAAGCGGTGTTCAAGTCGGCATATCGGCGTTTTGGTAATGAACCTCTAAACCACTTCTAAGATCGATTCCTTACACTCACACACACACTCGCGCACAAGCACGCCAATACATACGCTTACATAGAGAAGCGCGCGCGCATACGCACACTGACACAGCTTCTACTGAGACGACTCATATGTTGCTGGCAAACGAGTCAAAACGCAACGGAACTGTTAACAAGTGAAGACAATGAAGAAGAAGCAGAAGAACAGCAACAGCAACCACTATGGCAATAACAATACGTTAAAAAAGAAATACAACAGCAACAAAACTCAAACTAACCGTGCTGTGTGAATAGAGACTCACTAGTAGACCCGTTCGTTTAGTAAGAGATGAACCATCACAGAGAATACACGCGTTTTTCTTTTACCACAAAATAATATTCTGTTAGCAAATTTCCTTTTCTTCTCAACACCAACATAAAGAAAATACTAAGAAGTTCTAAACGTGACCAGAATATAAAAATAAATCAAATCAAATAAGAAAAAAAAAAATGCAAATTTTTTCAAAAGTTGATACAAAATTATGAAACAATATTTGTGATAAAAACCAAAAACCATTGAAAATTTTCAAAATTTGTAACAGGAATAAAACAAACAAAATCGTGAAAATGCATAAAATATCAGTGAAAATGTGCAAATTAAAACTAAACACAATAACGGTGTAGTTGTTTAAACTTACAAAACAAAAATTTCAATAATTTGAAATTTACCACTTCAAACAAAAATGATAACTATTTTATGGTAAAAAATAAGCAAAACCAAAAATACTACAAGTAAAAAGTTTAAGTTCAAACAGTAATTTAGCAAAATAACACGCCAAGGATTAGTGTTAATTGCTAAAACTGTTGTCGAAAATCCCATCAAACATAAACAAGTGAATCAAAAGTCAGTTATCTAAAACTTTTCCGATTAACAAAATTCACAAACCGCGAATATGCCGAAAATATTCTTAATCAAAAATCGTCTGCATCAGCAGCAACAGCGGCTCTTGGAATCACAAAATCTGTTGCAACATAAAAACGATGATGATCGTCTGGTACCACCATTAAGCCCCACACCCAACAATCACCATGACCGCGACCACGATCATGACAACCACCATCACCACCAGCAGCACAATAGGCCAATATCTCCCTACCATCCCCATCGGCCATCACCCGAACCTCAGGATTTACCGCGTTCTCGTCATACGTCTCCCTCAAACATAGCCTCAACATCTGACTCCCTAAAGGCTTTAAACTTACACGGCCAATCGCAACAGCAGACAGAGTCACAAACATCGGCTCGTTCGCGTTCACAATCGCCAGTGGCAGCGGTATTGGACTTACACAAAAAGGCAGCAGCGCCTTCAATACCGCCCACCAACAAATCGCGTCTGTCATACGATGAAGATGAGGATGGTGAAGAGGAGACTGGTGATGAGCCATTGAGTTTGGTCTCACCCCTTACATATTTGGGCCGCAAACGTTTTCATCAATATCATCGAAATTTAAGGATAACACCGGAGCAGAAAAAGGTTGATGCAGCAGATGACAAAGAAAATGAAGAGAAAGATGAAGGTGAGTTTTTATACCATTTTCTAACGTGTAAATAATTAAATTAAAAAAAAAAAATGATAGGATTGTGAAGATAGGAACAGGCCACAGTTGGTTGGTGAAATAAGAACAACAATTAAGGGTCTCTGAAAAATATTTGGTGTACAAAAATTATATACATATGCAGTGTTTTGATAAATGATTTTAATTAAGAAGGTTCTTTAGCTTTTCTTACATGTAACTAATGCGACTTTTAAGATTTTTTTTATCAAGTTTGTCTCTTAAGTCTTACGTCTACGTAAGCTATAATAATACACAAGATTAAACTTGGCTACAAATTCAACAACTTCTTTGTTATCGTATAAAATAATACTATAGATATAAATGAAATTTTACGTCGTTTTTAATTATATATCGTGCATGTTATAGCCTACATTTCGTGACTTATGGCCAACCACATTAGTCATCTGTTCCCACGTATAACAACATCAAAGCAAATGGTTTTCTTTTTACTTACTCTTTTAAGGATATTAATGATTTTTGGAAATCATGATTGGGAGAATGCAAAACTATAGATTACTGGACACATGAAATACATACTATATTAGTAAAAGGTTTCCATCTGAACTGTTCATTTTGATTATATTCCCTCTTATACTGATTAACACTATTTTCCGAAATTTTGTTTTCGTTTTTAACATAAAGAAGAAATGTTTTACATTTACGTCATTATTGATGGCTACCCTCCTTGTCTTTGAAAATTTAATTTTAAGATATCAATTTTCCGTTCAAACATTGCAGGGAAGATTATAATAAACTCGTTAAAATGTAAAAACCCAATTTTCTTATAATTATAATACTTGAAAAAGTATAAATTTCCATAATTTGAAGATAATAATACTTGAAAATGTATCAACTTCCATAATTTGAAGATGAAGAATTATTTATTCTTAAGTTTATGTTCAAAACGATATCCATTTCTGTTCCATTTCCTTGACAAATAAGAATAAGTACCCTGATACATTTTTTGGAGACTTAAGTCGCTTCAATGCAAAAATTTTAAGAATAAAAAACTCTAGAAACTACATTAAACTAAAAACTAACTTGCATGCAAATTTTGAAAAACTAGAATTTTTAAGATTCTTAACTTGCCTTCAAATTTTGGCAATATATCCAATTATAGTTCCTATAAAACCTTTCACTCTCAAACCTTCCATTTAATCAATAGCAAAAAAGGCTTTTGAGAATCCAGAGTATTCTCAATTAGGCTACCGATCATTACATTATTAATTTCAATTATTAGTCATCAAATTAATAAGATCAAACAAAATCAAACTTATAAATGTTTAGAATCTGAAATATTCTTAATAACATTAACAATTGTAAAGTTACTAATTTTAGAAATGGAAACATTTTGAATTGAAAATAAGCAGTTTTAATTTCTACAACTCTAAACAAATTGTCCTTTATAACAGATTTAGAGGTTTTTGGCAAGAAAATAATAGATTTTCCATAAAGAAAGCAATTTGTCGTTAATAGGAAATATATTCCTATTTATTCTTTTATCCAGTTGATCTATTTAGCTAATTTTACGTTATGTTTTTGTTATGTTTTTCTACGGTAAACATCTAAATACTTTTGTTCAATTGTCGAAATACAACTGACAGTTAATTTTATTTCTTTTATAACATAAAAATGTAATAAATAAAATTTAATTTATTATACATAATGAATTTATGTAATTCTGAATTAATCAAGTTAAACTTTCGAAATGTCTCAGGTTTAAAGACTATTTTGCTCTCAAAATAATATTTATCATTGGAGAACAAATCTATAGTAGCAGCAGGTTTGGACTGCAAGCTTTATGAGCTTGATTTATTTGTACGAAAAAATCATTTCTTTTGTAAACGTATTTCAAACAATTTGATTACAATGTATCAGCCAGTTTTTGAAGATGCTAGCAAATTTTAGAACGCAAGTATTGGTTTTTATGATAAAAAATTTTCACAGAAATTTATTATTCTGTTTTACTTTGTACGAAATGGAAGATGTATAACAAACCAAAATTTTCGCGTGCCTTTTTTCTTTAAAAAATTTATGCATTTCAAAATACAGATTTAAAATGTTGTTAGTGTCTATTAAGCTTTCATAGCTTTATATATAAAAAAAAAAAAAAAAAAAAAAAAAAAACGATATATATATATATATAAATATATATTTAAAAAGTATATATATAAAAACAAAACATTAATAAAATTATTAGAATTCTTAAAACTCAAGCTCCTTGAATATTTTTAATTTTTTCTTAAAGCATAATTTTATAGACGATTTAATATTATCAAATTTTTATCAAATATGCCATTGTCAAACGAAGTTTATGTATCAAAGCTAATTCTACAAAAATCCCCTTCACAGAACGAAATTCCTGTTTAGGAATCTTGTTTTAATGTCGAAAAATACCAAAAAAAAATTCTTGTAATTTTTTTTTTATAAATTAAAATCTAACAAAATTTTTATAGGAATAAGAAAACTTCCAGAAACAATTTCGACAATTCTAATAAAACAAAAATTCAAAATTTTATATTCCAGTTTTTTTCCAAAAAATTTCGCACATAAATCATGCAAATTTTGTTCTTTCTGGATTCAGGTACTTTCTCCTTTCACAACTTTATAAAAGCTTATTTCACGCTTTATATTTTGGGAAAATGTTTTTCTTTTATAATTTTAAGCACAATTTTTGCATATAAAATGGTTTTGCGGCCATTGTATCCAATAATAAAAATATACAATAGATTATATTGAAGTATATTATTAGTTTCAAGAAAGACAATTTGTATTCTCAAATTATAGTTGAAAATATTTATGTCATTATTGATGGCTACCCTTGTGTTTGAATTAGAAAATTAGCTAAAAATATTAAAAAAAAAAATTTCCTTCATACATTATAATCCCTGTTTTCTTTTGTTTTGTTCATTTTTCGAAAATAGTTATTATTGTAAACAATTTAAAAAATATTCTTTTTATATATTCTAAAATCCACTTTATGCTCTTTTTTTCTAAAAGAAAACAACATAAATGAAAAGTATTTCGATATCATCTTAATGAAAGTATTTCGATATTTCACTGTGCTAATGCAACAAATAAATTTGTTGGCTAATAGTTTTTTTTTTGTTGAAGTGGATATCATTATAGTGTTCCAATTTTTTTAGATTTTTTTAAACTCACTTTGAATTTCATATTGTTTTTTCTGTAAGAATATTATAAAGTTTGATATTCAAGCCTTTCTTTGTTTAACACCAACATCAATGACTATTCTAATTTCCTACAAAGCGAATTTCTTGCAAAACAAGTTCGTTGCTTAAGTCTTTCACTTGCTACAAATAAGTTTAAGTCTAAAAAAATTAAATTAAGTTAAAAAAAGGTTACATTTCGTACAAAGTAAAACAGAAAAATCAATTTCTGTGAAAATTTTTTATTATAAAAACAAATATTTGCATTCTGAAATTTGCTAACATCTTAATAAACTGGGCTGATATGATACATTGCAATCAAGTTGTTTGAAATACGTTTGCTAAAGAAATAGAAACTCAATATGTATTTTAAATTAAATTAAAATTATTGAAAATTGTATAAACATCACTAGTATTATTTAGTTTATATTAATATTAATATATCTGTTCTTTGGTTGTTTAATAGGTTTTGTCCATTTTCGCCCCACTTTCGCATAATTATTTCGTTTCATGTTCACCTCCTCAGTCTTTCATATATCTAACCTGTTTTTGCTTATCCCAAATCTTCGCCCATTCTCAACAATTTTTTTTTAAGTGGCCTTTCTAATTTGTGATTTCATTGAATCAGTATACATTAATTTTCAAGAAAACATCAACGTAGAATTTGAATTTCAATTTGTTTAAATTTAGGTTTATAGTGTAAGCCCCATCTTTAGGAATATTGATGAGACAAAATTTTAATAAGTTATCGAGTTTATTATGAAAATTTTCATAAGTCACCGAGTTTATTACAAAAGTTTTAATTAGTTATCGAGTTTATTACTTAAAAACAGCAAACATTTTTCACAATTTTATTGCATTGCATCAAAAAACAATGGACTATTTTCAAAACAGATTAATGTAATAAAGCGATAATGGTATTCAAAAGAGAAGCTTATAATTTTGTTTATTTATACTTCCCTGTTGATTAGAGTCACAAACCAAAAAACATTAAAATTATTAAAATTATTAGTTTTTAATAATCTATCAGACTTTACTTTAAAAACAGAACCATTTTTATTTTTTACCTTTCCATTGACAATCTCTACTATATGATTTAATTTGGAAAATTTACAAAATTATATATCTCTCTGTGAAGTTTATTCAATTTTAAATTGATATTATATACGCCGTGGCTACTAATTGATTTTTATATCCTAATTCAAATTAAATTGCCTAATAAATGCCTACAAATTATAAATTTCACACCTCACTTTCTTTCATTCTTACTTTCAAGCTCGCTTATGCTTACATTTCAAAAATATGTGAATGAACATTCCGCACCGGAAAGAAGAACATTCCGCACCAAACAAAGCCCCCTGTCAAAACTCATAATGCCATTTATATTAAAAAATGGTTAAATTAAAAGATTAACAACATCAAAACAAAACGTTTTTCTTTCAACTTTCTTTAAAGCGAATGTGGGAAAAAACGGCTGTCAGCAGTAAATTCTTTCTAAGACACCTGACTTGGGACCACACACATAAAATAACAAATTAATTTAATAAGCCACAAGAAACAGCGGTAGCCGAGCGAGATTTTAATAAACATTAAGCAAAAAACAAATTCGTCATGATTTTCCTTTGAGCCACCGTTAAAATCCACCAATATTATGTACCAGGCATTACGAACTTTGTTTATATGTTATATGATTTGACAGATGTTGATGTTATCAGACATTAATTTGTTTATAAAAGCTAAGATTTCATTTTTGTAATATGTTGCGCTTATTAGATTTGGAGTAGAACCAAGTGCCATTTAGTTGCTCAAACACATTTTTAATCTCTTAACAAATTTAAACGTAACACGGTGTCAGCGGGGCACTAGCAATACTTCGCATTAGCTGTTATACCTATATTTTATTGTTTTGTTTTCAAGCTTTCAGATCTTTAGCATTTCGATGTCTGTTCGAATTTCAATTTGCGTTGAATTAGCTGTCAAATATTAAGTGGCCAAACGTTTTCGAAGATATTTAAAAATCATTTGAAAGAGAAATATTATGTAGAATTTTTTTTTTTATTGAGATTCTTTGTCTTCTGAATCGTAAAATCTTCGGATTTTTTGTTAAGTTATTATAGAAATTAAAAGCTTTTTACGTTCCATTTCATATACTCGTATAGCAATTTTGGCAATTCAATGAAAGTGATGGATGTGTGAGTCTTGTCTTGATCCGCGTTCAACAATGAAATGCAAATAATATATATATATATATATATATATGTATAACACACAATTTAATAAACATATAGAATTTATGGTTATAAATTGCTGTCATATTAACAAAGATTTTGTCCGTGATACTGTAAACAAATCTACTCTTAGCTTACTTTATCATTTTGCATCAGAGTTACTCATATAACTTCCATATACGATATATTTCATTTCATTTCAACCCACACTAAAATTACATAAAACATTATCTCTTGTACATTTTATTTAATAGCATACAAAACAAATGGCAAAGATCTTAATAAGAGTTTTTAAAATGCAATTTTGTATGCCATAAAAAAACATGACATATGTTTTGATCATAACACTTTCGGGTTTTATTTCTTATCTCTATGATAGTTATAGTAATCAGTTAAACACACCCCCAAAAAAGAACACCAATGTTTTGTAAAAAGTTGTTAACACAAAACTCTTTTTTGCGTTATTTTTCTTATAGTCTTGGCGTTATTGTGTTTTGCCACTACTTCGACGAAAAATAAAAAAAAGGTGTTTTTGTTTTCGCTGTTTGCTGCTTAAATATTTGTTAAAGGTGTTACTTTTTTCAAACAATACATGTTTACAAGTTGTAAATTTAATTAATTTGAAGTTCATTTTATTCACAGTTCTAAATATTTACTTTAATTTGCATGTACAGTATTGTTAAGAGACAAGCATTCAATTATTCAACTATAACCAATGTGCAAGTTTCTATTGAAAATTTCAGTGATAATCTCTTAATATATTTGTTTGCTCAGGAGAATTTTTCGTTAAATAAGTGACAAAACAAATTTAATATAATATTTAAAATTTGAAATCATTTAGCAATGTTAGGAAACCTTTTAAAATCGTTTACTATTTTCATTTTCCAAATTGTATTTTCTTATATTATTATGAGTAAAAACTAATATACTCGTACGTCTGTATTTCCGTTTTAACTAAATGTATTTGCAGCACTGCTATTAAAAAGTTGGCAAATGTTCTAGTTAAATATTCCTTTACATATACATTATCTTTAGGCTTGGAAAAGCTTGTTATTTTTGTAACATTTGTGTCTATTTTTACCAAGCTTATTTTGAAGTTATTGTTACGCAAGCTTTTTTTGCATGTTGCCACTTTAAAGTGAAGCAATTACAAACTTACCGTTGACCAACAATAATTGAACGATGGCATTAGAATTATAAGATATTTTTGCATTTTAATAAAAATGTGAGAATTGCAGTTTTGTAGTATGAAGTTTCAAAAAGTTTTACAGCGGGAGGTTTTAAATATATATATTTCAGTTCTTTTAATGCACGATAGGTGGCGCGAGGAAAATGTATAACAAAACAAGAACAATTGTTTTCTTTCAAAATTTTTAATACTCCTTTAATCTTTCTACATATATATATTTTAGTCCATTTAATACATGATAGGTGGCGCGAGGAAAATATATAACAAAATAAGAACAATTGTTTTCTTTCAAAATTGAGAATACTTCCTTAGTGCTTTTTACATTTATATATTTTAGTCCATTTAATACACGATAGGTGGCGCGAGTAAAATAAGTAACCAAATAAGAACAATTGATTTCTTTCAAAATTGAGAATACTTCC